>CAUYRH010090864.1:0-28850 GCA_963574655.1 Perodicticus potto
TCTGGAACATAAAAATCTTAAATATCTGTTTAGCATTATTCTTGCTCCATATTTTGAAAATAATATCCCATTAGATTACACACACACACACACACACACCCCATCCACACACACACACCACAGACACACCTTACACACACACACCACAGACACACCTTACACACACACACCACAGAGACACCACACACACACACACCCTCCACACACACTCCACAGACACACCAGACACACAGTCACACCACAGACACACCATCCACACACACACCACACAGAGACACCATCCACACACACACACACACCATCCACACACATACCACAGACACACCTTACACACACACACAACACGTACTCCACAGACACACCAGACACGCAGTCACACCATCCACACACACACACACACACCATCCACACACACACAACACAGAGACACCATCCACACACACACACCACAGACACACCAGACACACAGTCACACCACAGACACACAAACCACCGACACACCATCCACACACACACCACACAGACACACCATACACACACACATACACCATACACACACACACCACAGAGACACCATCCACACACACACACACCATACACACACACACCACAGAGACACCATCCACACACACACACCACAGACACACCATCCACACACATACCACAGACACACCTTACACACACACACCACAAAGACACCATCCACACACACACACCACAGACACACCTTACACAGACACACACACACACAACACACACACACCACAGAGACACCATCCACACACATACACCACAGACACACCATCCACACACACACCACAGAGACACCATACACACACACACACGCCCCAACTGTGAGGAGGGACAGGCAGGTATTTTCACCCATCACGGGCTGCGGGTGACAGGGCCCTGCTGGCTGAACACCCTTCACCTAACCCAGGCCTATCTGTGCTTTCTGAGAAAGATATCTCAGTCAAATGACATTTTTAGACTTAGTTTTTGATTAGACAATAATTTGCTACTGTGAACTCCCTCAGTCTTTTTATCCACGCAGTGGAAGCTTCATTTTACCCGTTGTTCCCAAACTGAGTTACCCTGTAAAATGTCGCCTGTTGTCAAGGTTTCTGAAGGGAAATACAATCCATACGCTCCGAGGAGCGGGTCCCCAGAGTTCTCTGGGCCCAGTGCATTTTCTGTGGACCTGGTGTGATTATGAGTCGCGGCCCGGAGGTCTCAGTCCGATGCCACAGATCAGGCAATAACGCCCACAGATGTGCCCACCACTCCACGGGTTCAGAATCCCACTGTGTCTTTAGAAAAGATGAGGCTCCCCTCCCAGGGCAGAGGAAAGGCCACGACAGGGCTGCTTTCAGCTGGGGCCCCAGCCGCCTCACACTCCCACTTTGTCACTGTGTCGGTGGCCAGGTCAGAGCACTGTCCCGCGTCGGGGTGAGTTTCCCCATCGCCGTGCGGGCGTGACTTACGGGCTGTGCTGGGCAAGAATGAAATATTTATCATCTGCAAAAACACAGCTCCAGCCCGATGTGGCAGGGACCAGGGGCGGCTATGCACACTAACACAGAACAGCCTCGGTGCCAGCAACTGGGCCACCTCAGCGAGGAGGGTGTGTGTGTGCGTGAGTGCATGTGTGTGCCAAGCACGTGCGGGTGCCTGCATGGGAGCGTGTATCAAGTGTGTGTATGTAAGGCGGTAAGTTCCAGAGGGACTTGAGCGGGTCCCTCCTCCAAACCCCCCTTCTACTGAGGTGCAATGGGCATCAAAGACGCTCAAGGCCAGTGCGGCTGAGTCCTTTCCTCCCAATGCTGCCCTTCACTGGGACTCTGGAAACAGCACCCCAACACGAAAGCCTCAAGCAAAAGTGTTTCTCTGACCTTCCCTTGCCCTCTTCTCGATCCCATTCTCCCTCGAGGCAGCGACAGAAACGAGAATCCCTCTTTCCCAAGGCGAGTCATCGTAGAAACCAGAGCCCTTATTTTTGAAAGCCACCCATAAAATCCAAAAATGTACTATGAAAGCTGGCTGTAAAGAAATATGATCTGACCTGCCCTCTTTGAGTGTAGGTCAGAGACTCTCACCCCAGAAAGGGCCGGCCCCTCTCCCTGAAAGGTGCTCCCAGAGCGGCCACAGGCTGTGGGATGGAAGAGAACTCAAGGAGTTCTGGGGTGAGGGAGCTGGGGGAGGACAGGACAGGACAGGACACTCAGTCCAGGGGGAGGCAGAATGGGGGAGGACCCCCACAGTCGGGTCCCTACTGTGTCCACTAGCATCAGATCAGCCCTTTTGTGCAGTCACATTTCCACACGGCTGTCCGTGTCTTGTTAAACTTCCGCATGACCGTGGACAACTTCCCTGCACCTTTGTCCCTTCCTTCTGAAAGGTCTGGTGTACACACCTTTTGTCCAGTTCATCTGCATCTTGCCAGTGGTTTTCAGCGAACCTACCAAGGGCTGGGCGGGGCCCTACACCTCCCTCCATAAGCCAGGCAAGGAAGTGGTGCAGGCTCTGAGGGAAGACGTCTTTCCTTCTGACTTTACGGACACATTCCCCATTTGTCAACTTCTCCTTCCTAAATGTCCTGACTGCCCCCTCACCTCCACACCATCCACTCGAGCTCGAGTACCTCCAGCTCGGTCCTCCCAGGGGACTGACTCATGCCTGACATATCAAAGGGCTCCCAGACCTCGGGCATCTGGCTCGAGTGGTCAAGGGGAGGCAGGAGCAATGTGTGGCTGGAGTCTTATGGCTCTGACCTCCTCCCTGCAGGGTGTCCATGTCTTGGCTGTGACTCTTCACCCAGGGCCATTACAGCAGCCTTATATTCCCTCCTGCATAGAAGTCCCTCTACCTCCCAACCCCCCCACTCCCCATAGATCTGATGGACGGTAACAGCTACTCAGACCTACGGGAACTGCCCCAGGTCTGCAGGACTCCCCATCCACTAACACCCCGTCCCGTTCTGCCTTCCCATGGACCCATGCTTCTTGTCCTGCTCTCACCCAACTCCTTCATCTCTGAGCTCCTCCAGTTCCCCTGTCCTCCAGAGAGGACGATCCCTATGCTCCAACTTTATACAAGGACATTGAGAGCTCTTGAAAGAGGGGGCGTGGACATCAGCACAGCACCTCATGTTTGCTCTGCAGCATCCACTGACCTTTCACCAGACTTGTAGGAGTGTGCCTTCGAACTTTACAAATGCCCTTGACAGTTTTCCAAGGTCAGGGTCACACAGAGCAAAGAAAGTGCTTCCGTCCAAGCTCTCCTGTTGCTTCAAGGTGTTAGCAATTACCACCGGGGTCCTACAGCAAGGAAACCAGGGGAAATCCTTGGCTCCATGAGGCAAGTTGGACTCTGGAAGACCAACCAAGGTCAACGAACCCAGGAGGGAAGGACATGTGTGGTTTTCCTGGCTGGGATTTTATGGCACGAAGCAATCAGGGTTATTTGTTTAAATATATTTGCGACCTGACTGGCCACATCTTCCTTTCTGAGAGACAACCTTGACCACAATGTTTTGCTGTGACTGTCTGCTATCCCTCCACCCCTGAGCCTGCCTCAGCTCTCCACAGTGCAGAATGAGGGAAGAATTGACCACATCAGCAAAACCCCATTTTCAGTTGACAGCTGCCTTGAAGGTTGCAGGTTTCCTAAATAGAAACTGGCTGAGTGCACAGACAAATGGCTAGAAAAACAGGGATTGTGCGTTTGTGTAAAGGAGGCTGTCCTTGCCTCATCAAGGTCACTTCCAAGTAGCACCCTCAGATCGGCACTCTACAAGTCCTGAAGAACTCTGGCAACAGTGGAACCCTGGGGCCTGCACCATCCATTCCAGAGGCCACTGGCCACATGTGGCTGCAGAGCACCTGGAATGTGAGCAGTGCAATTTAGGAAATGAATCTTACATTTTATTTAGTTCAGATAATTTGATGTAAATAGCCCCAGGTAGCTACACCATTGGATACGACAGCCCTAGATGGTTCTGTCCAAACAGCACACCTACCTCTCACGAAGGGGTCCCTTTAAGAAGCTCTGAGCCTGGAGTAAGATACAGTAGGAGAACCTGCTCACAAGTGACATCCTAAAACCTCCCACAGTCTGAGAAATGAAAAAATATCTGAGGATGATTCGATTAAGTTGGAGAAACTTGCATGAAGTCATTTACCCTGGTCTTTCAGAGGTCAAAACTTAAATTTCAATGATATTCTATATATGACTCTTTGATTCCTAACATAACCGCAAAAATATTTTTAGAGCAGGCTGATAGCAAATACTCACTACATTCAATATACTGCCTTGCTCAATATTGACCTGTTTGATGTCAACGCTTACTGAACACTGGCTGTTTACCAGGTGCTGTGAAGGTTACAAAAGGTGTAAATGACATGACATTTGCCTTGTCTTAGGATCTGGTTTCCATGGGTTGGAAGAGAATAAACTATTAAGTGAAGAATCAGAGTTCGTGCATCAGCGTCTGACGGGCTCATGAAGCCTCTTGTCTTCCCTTCTCCTCGTTCCCACTCAGAGGCTAGTGGGGAGACAGAGTTATATAGGCCGGGAATAATGAAATCAGTGGAATAAGCAAAAATCTCATTTTTATGCACTTGAAATAGAAATCTTTTCCATCTAAAGGACTCTTGGAAAAGTGATATAGCACTTTTTACGGGTTTGAGATTTTGCATTGCAGTTCTACTCCCAAGAAAACAGGCAGCCAATTTTCTCACATTAGGGACACAGTCAAAGAAGAGATAACTTTTTTTTAAACCCTCTAAACAATAGTGATATTCAAAATATATGACAATCATTAAGACATGAACAACACTCAAACAAAATAGATAGTGCATGCCAAGTGACCAACCAGAATGGACACTACCTGAGCGTCAGCCAGTCCAAACAGATGCCCACCACAGCCCCATGTTGAGCCAGAAAACACTCCTGTGTCAGCTGGGGGTCCCAGGAAAAGGTCCACTAGGAACAGGATATGGTTTCAGATAATAAAAGGACCTTATAAATCATGGTAGTGTAGGAACTCATCTACCAAACATTAGATTAGCGAGAAGGAGTGTTGAGGGAAGAGAAACACCATCATGATAAATTTGCAGCTTTCACTTAGTAATTTTAAAGAATTTGCTAAAATCTTGACACATTTTAAAAGTCAAATACTACTTTAGCAATAGCATGGTTGGGCATGAGGGATTCAAAACACTTGGTAATTACTATTCAGCATAGAAATCTGTAGCAACCAGTTCAGAGCTCAGTCAAATAATACTCAGAACTTAATAAAAATAAGAAGAAGAATAATAATACTCAATCCTGCCCCTAGGTTAAATATGAAAGGGTTGGACAGACAGCAAAATTAACAGTATCTATCTACATGGAGAAAAAAACATATTTGGAGAAGTCAGCAGTTTTATTCGTTATAAGAATTCAAACTAACTTTTAGTGGGGCAAACATCAGGAGGCAAAGACAGACATGAGGATGGGATGGTTCTTTGGAGAAGCCTCCTGTTGTCCTTCTTGGAAAAGCTATCTGAACAGAAAGAGCTAAGAAAGGCAATACTCCTTTTCTGGTGTTTTCTTTTTTATTTGTCGGAGAACACAGCGTCCATCTCCAGTTCTTCCCATGGTGTTTGTGGTATATAAGGTACACCCCCACAAAGCATCATCGCCTTTAATTCATTTGAGGAGACAAGAACGAGTCTGACGAAGAAGCAGGCAAAAGTGAGCGTCTTTGTGTTAATACTCAACCATGAGATACTTTGGCACGTGTGCATCAGAGTTAGAACTGAATTTCTTTTTAACCTGTGGACCTCTGACTTCCCAGTCAATTTTAGATTTCTGATTGACCCTGAGTTTTATCCCCTTATTTGACTGATAATATGCAATGACATCCCTACATATTAAACATATATGAGTACCATCTTAATATGATTTGAGATAATAGAAACATTTTAGAAGTCGTGGCGGATCACAGACATACCTACCATTTATAGGATTAGCAAGTGGGAGTGTTGAGGGATGAGAAACGGCATCCTGATAAATTAGCAGCTTAGTCTTAGTAGCTTTGTGAAATTCACCAAAACCTGGAAATGTTTTAAAAGTCAACTTCTACTTTGAAATCTGGGGGAATTGATTCCTTCTCTCTCGCCAGAAAATATCAGTTCCAATGCCTCTGACGTCACCCCTCAGGCAATGTCGGCAAAGCTGGAGCCCAGGCCCAGGACGGAAAGGAATGATGACATCTCTGTGCTGTGAATCACCAGCCAAGTGCAAGACAGAGCCCCAGGGAAGCCTTTGCTACACTAGGGTTACATTCCTGACCTTCTTCGCACTGGCCAGATTAATTGAAACCTGTGGACGGCTTGCTGGACTGGACCGATACGTATCAATTTCCTGGCAACAAAGGGGAAAAGAAAAGGTCAGTTTCATTGGTTGAGGTCACTGTAAAATGCTGGCTTCAGAAGGTTGCTTCACTCATGAGTTTAGACAAAATTAACATGAGTTAAGGTAAAATTAAGGAGCAAAGAGGAGGAAAAATTTTTAAAATATATCCTTCTCTATTTCTTTATTTCCAATAACACTCACTCTAGAAGTTTTCCACGTTCAGCGCCTCCAGAGCACACAAATTCTGAGAGTCTAATATTTTCATGTTCTAGTGCCTCCAGAGCATACAAATTCTGAGAGTCCAATATTTCCACGTTCAGCGCCTCCAGAGCACACAAATTCTGAGTCCAGTGTTTGTTTTCATGAAGGCAAATTACTGAGAAGAGTCACCGTTTTGTTTTCAATTTTCCTGTGGAATGTCTTGCTTTACTAACTAGATTTTTTAATGAAAATCAATGTTTCTAAACTTTTAAAAATAACGTACATTCCTTCTAGAGGAGGGGGACAAAATTAAAGAACTGGTTCCAGACAGATCACCCATCTGTCATCAGAAGCACTGACCCTGGATCCTTTCAGGAAGGAACATAGTCTCTGCCGGTCTCACTCAGAGAGTTCATCCCAAACAAGCCACGTAACCCTTGGGAGCGGCCAGGCTGGTCTGATAATATTGCCCTATTAAAATGTATGTAACAAGTTCATCCTGCCAGTCCTGAGAATGCCAGCTCAGATTCCAGGCCACAGGTGCTGCATTCAACATGTTCAATAATGCAACTGGACATGATAAATTATTCACATGGCAACAGGATATTCGTGAGTCTGGAGGACAGAATCACTCTGGCTTGTGGCTTTAATTTATTGACTCCCAGTAACACAAGAAAACCGGATGGCTGGTGGAACGATTTCAGCAATGTACTGAAAGAGTTATGCCTTCTGCTATGAAAATGCTTGAGATTTTTACTGTTGTTTGCTCTTGTTTTCACTGCCAGGTGGCACAATGGTCTTGATGTTCTCTAAACTCATCAAGAGTGTATTTCTGTTCCTCTCAATGGGGGAGTGTTTGGGGTGGGCTATCCCGGTTTCACATTATTCCAATGCTCACCTTCCAAAACTAATAAGAGACCGAGAATCCTAAAATAACCAGAAAAGGGGACGGACAGCGAATTTGGCCGTGGGAAGAGGGGAGGAAAAGGAGAATTACTTGTTTTAAATATTCATCAAGATACAAAACATTTGCAAAATCCATGGCTTCATATAAAAATTTAAAAAGCTGGCCAGTCTTGGCAGCTCATGCCTGTAGTCCCAGCACTCTGGGAGGCCAAGGCAGGAGGATCACTTGAACCCAGGAGTTTGAGGTTACTCTGAGCTATGAGGATGCCATGGCACTCTAGCCTGGGCAACAGAGTGACACTCTATCTCAAATAAATAAATAGTGGTTAAATTATTTTTAAAAATTTTAAAAGTTTCCCTTTTCCATTAACTGATTGTAACTTTTAGTAAGAATTTCTAATTTGATGTTTTGGTTTCATCCTAATATATTCTAGCTGCCATCACACCTGACCTCTATTTCACCAATACCAGAAAAATAGTAACAATGTTACATATCCTAAGTATAGATTTAGTCAAAACACAAATAATCAGAGAAGAAAAGTGTCACATTTTCGTATATGCCAGTGTTGAAAAGCCATCACTTTTGTTCCTTCCAATACTTCCTATTACTTGATGTCTACTCTGGGGTCTCTACATCCTCAGATCCTCTTTCTTTCATCTATGTTGAATGCATGTGCTTTAGGACCCCTCTGAAATATGAGAGATTTTAAAAAGTGTCCCCATGGTGGCACTACATGGATGCAGATGTGGTGTTGAGGCCTTTCCCAGATCACTGGACCCTGCTCCACCGTGAGGCAGTTCCCTGAGCACTGACCCCAGCTCCACCATGAGGCGGTTCCCTGAGCACTGACCCCAGCTCCACCGTGAGGCCGTTCCCTGACCACTGGACCCAGCTCCACCGTGAGGTGGTTCCCTGAGCACTGACCCCAGCTCCACCGTGAGGCCGTTCCCTGACCACTGGACCCAGCTCCACCGTGAGGCCGTTCCCTGATCACTGGACCCAGCTCCACCGTGAGGCCGTTCCCTGACCACTGGTCCCAGATCCACCATGAGGCTTTTCCCTGAGCACTGATCCCAGCTCCACCGTGAGGCCATTCCCTGACCACTGGTTCCAGCTCCACCATGAGGCTTTTCCCTGAGCAGTGATCCCAGCTCCACCATGAGGCCATTCCCTGAGCGCTGACCCTAGCTCCACCATGAGTGTCTCAGACTCGACCCTGTGCTTGGCAGCAAGATCAGTGTTACAGAGACATGATATACAAGTAAATCCAAACTCACAGTTATAAGAAAATGTCCAGAAAGCAGAGAGAGAATCCTCTCTCCTAGAAACAAAACTATAGTGTCTGTTAGATTTTCATTCTAGACCACAGAAACATTTTCCCCAAAGCAGATCACCTGGGGGACATGATAAAAATACTGATTTGGCCGTATCTCCCAGAGATTCTGATCCAGAAAGCTGGAAGAGTCCCAAGAATGTCCGTTTTAATATGTATGCAATGTGTTTGTGCTATAGTGCTGTGCTGAGAATGCCTGGTGAGCTGGTGGGGAACTGCGGGGCCACCCTGGAGTTTATAGGTACCACCTCCATGTTCAGTGCTGTGCTGAGAATGCCTCGTGAGCTGCTGGGGAACCACGGGGCCACCCTGGTGTTTATAGGCACCACGGCCACCTCCATGTTCAGTGCTGTGCTGAGAATGCCTGGTGAGATGGTGGGGAACCACGGGGCCACACTGGTGTTTATAGGCACCACGGCCACCTCCATGTTCAGCAAGAAACCTAGGATTGAGGGTTCAGGAAACACATCACCTGTCTCTGCCAGGTGCTGGTGGGAATAAGGACTCTGCCCCATTTCTCGAGTAGAAAGTCCCCTGTTCAGGGAAGAACCTGGGAGGGGCGGTGATGGGGTGATCAGGAGAGGGGCTCCAGGATGCACGGGGGACCAAGTGCGTGGGAACTGGTGCCTCTACTGGTGCCCAGTCTGCAGCCAAGTGGACCTAACTGATGCCAAACATCATCCTCAGAGCTCCTGGCCACATCCTCAGAGTGGCTGGCCTTCTGTGGGGCAAAACCAACCCACAGTCTATCTCATGATGCTTCCCCGCCCTTCTGAAGCTCTTCTGGACTAGAAGAAACAGGATATAACAAAGGGTTTGAGAAAGGGTTTCACCACCACAGGTCTTTTTGCTTCTTCCATGGCCTTCTGGACCTTAACCAAAAGGACATTGAAGGGACAAAAGTCAAGGGAGGCTGGTGCAGCAGGTAATGGAGTTTTCCACACCTTCCTAAAATATTAAAAATCCCAGGCCATGCATGCTGGCTCATGCCTGTAATCCCAACAGCACTTTGAGAGGCCAGGGGGAAGGATCACGTGAGGCCAGGATTTCAAGGCTATCCTGGACAACATTGCAAGACCCCTTCTATACAAAACGTTTTTTGTTTTTTGTTTTTTAAATTAGCCAGTCATATTAGCAGGTGCCTGTAATCCCAGCTACACAGGAGGCTGAGGAGGGAGGATCTCCTAAGCCCAGGAGTTCAAGGTTATAGTGAGTTGTGATGACACCACTATACTCCAGCCTGTCTCATTTAAAAAAAAAAAAATTCTAGTTTCCTGTTTCAGTAATTAAAACTGTGCTCAGTGATTCATGGTAGAAATGTGGTGTGCAGGGGCCCACAGCAGGCTCAAGGTATAGACAACAGTGTGCAGAAGTCAGGGAGGAGGGCCTGGGGGAGGATGTGGCTTTGAAAGTGGGGCCACAAGGAAACCAGAAACGCTGCCTGCTCCTGGCAGAACCGTGCACAGCCCTGAGCTGGGAGCCATTGCAGACCAGGCTTTTGTCTGGACTCTCCTCTGCTTGTAGGCGATGAGGAGTTCTGGACAGAGGAGACAAGAACATGGGCACTGCAGCCCCTAGGAGGGCCTAGCACAAGCCCCTCCAGTGCAGTTAAGCTCAGCTTATCACAAGTGCCCTGGGACTGCGGGCAGGTGGGAACTGCTGGTTGTGAAGCTACAAAGTAGGGAAACTGGTGTTTGTGCACCTGACATTCTTCCCTTCCAGAAATCCCATATTCTCATCTTGCTGGGAGGTAACCAACAACCCTTACACCTGGCCTCGTAACTTCATCGAGTTTACCAAAAAGCAGCGATGCTGGGATGTCTCCCCAGCCCTTCTAAGCCCGAATGTCCAAGGCTGAGAAGCAAGCTCCAAGCATCCCAAAGGCCATTTGATACGAAATTTTTTATCTTTTTTCAATGACACAAACACAGTGTTACTTTTAGGTTGCACATTCATCTTTGATGGCGTAATCATACTTGTTGTCGTAACTGAGTCACTGTTAACAGTGAAGGAGCCGTGTCTGTTAGTACACGAGGGCGCCTTAGAGTGCCTTGCTCACGACAGCGCAATGCTGGGCATGGGAGGTCTGTGTTTGAATAATAACTGTTTCCTGAGCACCTAGAAGGCTGTGCTAGACTGGGTGTGGTCAAAGGCCACCATTGGTATAGACCTTCTGAAAAAAGTGAGAACAGACAGGCGGCGGCGAACGCCAGCAGGCAAGGAGAGCAGGCACTGCTGAGAGCAAGCTCTCGCTCCACGGTTGCTGTGCTGTTCTCGGGACAAGACCGCCTACCAGGAGACCCGCTCACAGAGGGAGCTGCGCACACGGCGTCTCCATGGACAGGCCATTCATCAACAACTCACTCCCCAGCGCTGGTGGCGAGGGCATTGACTCACAGCTTGGGGCCTCCGCATCTAATCCACGGGCTTTCAGGACCAGAGCTGAGCAGCAATCTCCAGTAGGCAGCCCTGAACTCTAATGAGCTGGCTTCTCAGGCAGGGCCCCTGCTGGGCCCCAGCTCTGGGCCTGGGAGCCTTTGTGTGTGTGTATGTATGTATGTGTACACATCAGTGTGTACATGGGTGCATGTGTGTGTGTGTGTGCACACGTGTGTCTGTGCATGCGTGTGTGCATGCACGAGTATACACCCAGAAGCAGTGTGGGTGTCTCTGTGACAAATTGGAATCAAACTGAGGCACATGGAAAGAAGGATGAGGGACAAATAAGAAGGGGCTCAGAATAGCCCTCAGGGGCCTCTCCTGGGCCCTTTAGGGACAAGGCTCACTGCAGAACGGAGAGAGGTTTTGAGAAGAGGAGGCACAGATGATAGTGTGGACCTGGACATGGAAACCAGGCTCTTGAAATGAACCCAAATGCCAAGGGTGACCTAGACCCTGGGGATGCTCCTGGGGATGCTCTTGAAATGAACCCAAATGCCAAGGGTCACCTAGACCTGCTTCTGCAAGCTATAGCTTGGCCACTATAGGTGGTCAGTTGACCACATGAAGGACTTTGTCCTGTCTGGGCTAAAGGCATGGAAGGGAGCCACTGGGTTCCTGGGCCCAGCCCTTCCTCTGCGGCCATCTCGCTCCTTCCTTCTCTGGGTGCCTCACAGGAAGCCCAGCCCACAGTCTCTCCTGAGTTCAGGTTCTCCAAATCAGCAACCTGGAGACAGTGTCCAGCCCCTGCCGACAAAGGCACCCTTTGGTCATAGTAAAGACTGACCTCTTCACAACTGTGCTTGTTTTAAAGGTCCCTTCTGTAATAGAAAGGTCCCCTCTGTAATAGAAAGGTCCCCTTTATGATAGAAAGATCCCCCTATAATAGGAAGGTCCCCCTATAATAGAAAGGTCCAGCTTTTTAACAACCCCCACCAGTTTCTGGCACAGGCAAAGACCATTCCTCCTGGAGTCCTGATTTGTTCCTTGAGGGCCCTCACCTCTCTGCCGACACAGCTATAGGAGAAGACTCACAAACACTTCAGGAAGCAGCCCTGCATGTCCCCAGGTCCCAGGGCTCCACACCTGCAAGCCACTGTTCTTTTTTCACCAATGGATTATTTAGTTGGTTACATGTTTCAGTAGCAGAAACCTCTTAAATTTCTCTCCCTGTGTATTTTCTAAACGACACTACAAGCTTTACAAAGCATCCACTAAATTCCAAAACGTCATTCACCATCCCTATACCCAAAGGCATCTAGACTTCCCATCTACTTGTTTGCTCTCAAAGTGCTTCAAAGGGAATTATGTGACATGACGCTATTCTGAATCTCCTCCCAGCCTATCTGTTCCCCACCACCCCAGAACTGATCACGTTGGCTTCTAATGGAAACACATCTGACATAAACAGGTAACCACAGGAAGGCTACAGAAATAACGCTTGGCTTAAATGTGCTTTAGGGACGTTCACACTTGGAGTTGGGTGGGAGAGAACCCCTCAGCCACCCACGCCCCTACATGAGCCTGCCACCCCCAGGCAGGCCCGGCCAGGAGAGACTGGACACATGACATCCTCCCAGCATGACGGTCACTCCCTTTCTCCCCTGCCTCTGACCTGGAGCTGGTCCTCCTGAAGGACACCTGCTGTATACTAATGTCAACCCTCCCAGCCCCAAATCAAATGCATCTGAAGACAAATGCACCAAACAGGGCAGCCTGGATGGAAAGACATTGACCTCTCATTTTCCTGACACACAGTGTCAGGACCATTTTCCTGATACCCAGTGTCAGAACTTGTACCAGGAGCAAGTGCTGAGGCCTGTCTTTGTGCCCCAGACCTCTTGTACTGTAGTAACTGACCCAGCAAGAAGACCCCTAAAGGCCCCTAACTGTTTCAGCCTGAGTCCCTGTCTATCTCAAACCCCCCTTTAGTTTAATTCTGAGAACAGGTTTCTGACAAGGAAGTTCTCTCTGAGCTCCCTGATTCCCTTGCCAAACAATGGTGAAAACTCACTCAAGCAGAGTTCCCCCAGGTTACTGAGTGTCCCAAACTGTCTCCCAAGCTACTGAGTTTCCCAAACTTTTTCCATGCCAACTACCATGCTGTAGCCCCCCCACTGTAACCCCGCCTCTAGCTAACCGCCACATTCTGCTTTTGTTTTTTGCTTGCTTGCATAGCAACGGAAAAGGGAATATAAGGCTGCTTGCATTTCTCTTTGAGGCTGTTTGTCCTTTGGGGCAGCAACCTGACTGTGCAGGTGTAAATAAATCACCACCTAATTAGTACCTAAAATGGAGTCCGTATTTTTCCTATGAGTGGCCACAGTTACAACAGTACGTCTTTCCTCTTGGCTGTCTGTGTTGCCACTAATAACATCACATAGGTCCTCCTGACACATGGTCGAACATCAGTGCCCCTCTTCTCCCCACCTAAGGGCCTGAGGGGCGTAAATCGTGGTAAGATGTTGGCATTGAGCTGACTCCTAATTGCAAGGAGGAATATTGCACCTGCTCCAGGATGACCAGGCAGGGGTCACGAAGGTACATGCTGGGCACTGTCCCCTCAGGTAGGCAGCGCCCAGCAGGACACACCCAAGCTGCCTGGTCCGGAGATCTCAGAGATCTAGTCTCCCAAAAATGAAAAGGGGAGAACAGCCACACTTACTGGGGACAGCACCACAGAACTGCATGCAAATACTTCTTGCTCAAGACTGCATTTGTATAGAAAAGGATACTGGTCATATAGATTTTTGCCTAATATGATTTTGGATATTAAAATGTCTCATGTCTATGTACAAGCACTCATTCACGCATGTATGATAAGTGGTGCTGACTCTGTCAGAAAATTCCACGCGATGTCCCAAGGGCTTCCCAGCTGACTGTTTCCTTTAAGTGCCCTGGCCTGGGAAAGGACAGGGCTATCAGAACATGGCATGACAACCAGCAGCTTCTGCGGGGAGGCTTCTTCCTGGGATCCAGACTTGCGCCTCCAACCATACATTCCATTTCCCCACATAAATGTCTAACAGATACTTCAAAATCTCTAAGCTCCAAACTAAACATCTGCTCTCCCCCCTGAAACATAAGCTTCCCCTCACATCCCCTGGCTCAGCTAGTGGCAGCTCCCAGCCTCCTGCTGGCTCTGGCCATGTTTCTTAATCACCAGGGACTCCTCCTCTCTCCCCTAAAATTCTAACCCCCAATAGCACTTTTCTAGCTCTGGAGCTCACTGACACAGACCTTGTGTGGAGAAGAAAGCACATTTTCTCTGTCCTTGTCCTCAAACCCAGGACCCAGCATCCTTCCATGAGCCAATGTCCCCAAGGGTCCAAGTACAGATGCACGCTGTGTGGTGCCAGGTAACCAGGAGGGTAAAGCTGACTGGAGTCCTGGGAGAACATGGCTCAAAGGGAGAAAATGGCCCCATTATACAGACTGCTGGCTCTCACGTGAACTCAGCTGGGATATGTCCCACAACAAGCCACGTCCCCCCAAAACCTGCACACAGAGCTGTTACACAGCACTGGGCTTGGTCTGGAGCCACCACCACAGTGGGCAAGGGTTCTGTATGCCTCGGTCCCTCCCCTCCAGGCCACCCAGTTGATACGAGGGGAGGGAGGCAACCTTCTTCCATCACAGCTATACCAGGTGCACCATTTGATAGCACCTACCTCAAGGTAAGGATTTTTAAATGGCAAAAAAAAATTCCAAAAAGAGGAGAAAATAGTCTAGATCACCTGATAATGATGTTCTCTGCTACTTTGCTCCAGAACACTGACTTCATAGGACTTGGGAGGGGGAGAAGCAATCTCTGCAGAAAAGAATGATTTTCAACTCATAAGTGACAAAAAGCATCTAAGAATCCTGATTCATAAAGAACCATCCTTACTTTTATGTAGTATCCCTTTCATAAGATAATCCTTAACCATAAATAGACTTTAAAAAATTCCCTTGAGATTACATACATCTAGAACTTTTTTTTAGTTAAATGGAAATACAGAAAACTAACTCAAAATCAGTTCCTTTCTTGACATGTTAGTTTTACCCAGAGATAAGACAAATCCACGGCTTCAGTAGCTCACCAAGAAAAGAATACTGGGCAAGTGGGGAGAGGGGTTTGACTTGGCCATGATTATTTTGGTTAAGATACTTGGTCGATGCCTAAAAATACTAATGAATAAATATTCACACATGGGAAACTCAGAGAGAAGCTGTGGTCAGATTATCAATGGGAACAGCTCATGTTTTGTGGAGATTTTTTTTTTTTAATTAAATCATAGCTGTGTACATTAGCGCAATCAAGGGGCCCCACGGCTGCTTTCTGGGTATTTTCCAAATCACTTGCTTTCTGGAGTTTTTAAAACCTTGAAGCAAGTGATTTGGAAAATACCCGGAAAGCAGCCGTGGGATAATCAAGACAATGGGGCTGCCAAGAATAGGCTCCTAAGGTTAGTGAAAAAAGACGTTCTCAGGCCCCTCGGCAACAGTTCATTGGCTGAAAATCTTTCCGTGAAACTTGTTTTGCCAGGCAGCGTGTGAGAGCCAGGTCTCCCTTTAAGGAGTGATGTGCTCAGCCTTGGAAGCCCAAGCCACTTCTGCCTAGTGATGTTGTCTGCAGAGGCGCCCCTCCCCACTGTGACTGTGTCACTGTCTCAAGGCTGGAGAATGAGACGCTAGGTACAGCAAGACTCTCCAAAAGCGGGTCTGGTCTCCCAGCTCCTACCCGCCCTCCAAAAGTTGAAGAGGAACAGATTTCTTGCTGAGGTTTCATTAAACTTGAACCTAGTTCAGTTTGGGGGAAATTACCCCCCGATGTATTAAAATGCCTCCACACATGTTAAGGTGGAAGCCTTTAAAGAAAGAGAAAATATTGGGGGGGGTGGATAATGCTTTAAAACTTTCAGATTTCCACCTGACTTTATTTTAAGCTTTAGACAAAAAAAAAAAAAAAAAAAAAAAAGATATATTTTTAGTGTCAACTTACTCTTAGAATATTCCTAGTTCTGGAATTCCTCCTTCTTCTAAACATTATCCGAAAACTAACCACCACCAATCGCTACGTTATCCCCCGGTGCGGCTGCATCTGGGCAGCTGGCCCTTCCGCCCACTCTGCCATTCCCAGGCCTTCCCACCTCCCGCCTTGGACCCACCTGTGCTCTTCTGTTCATCGGAACTGTAGCCGTAGTTTTCATTTCCACTTTTTAACTTTGTCTCAACAGTTCCTGTGTTTGTCTTCACAGTTGCAGATTTCCTAGAATTAGACCATTTTTAAAAGTCCCATGTCAGTCGGCAGTGGGTGCCTGGCGCATGTGGACACTGTTGCCTCCTGACCCTGCGGAGGTGTCAGCCCTGTCGCTGGCTTCTGTGGGGCAGGGATAAAGGCTTACTGGGCACACCTTCCCATTATAGGGAGAGAGAGCATTTAATCATGATAGGTCCACGGACCCCACTCCCTAGAGGGCCCTCAACTCTCAAAAACCACTGACTAAATAAAGCAGGGCTGAGCAATCCGTGACCCGCAAGCCAAATCCACCCACCACCTGCTTTCAGAAACAAAGTTTTACTGGAATGCCTGCTGCTTACATAGTATCTGTGACTGTTACACCAGGGGGTAGTTGTGACAGACACCACATGGCCCACAAAGCTAAAAATATTTACCATGTTGCCCACTATAGAAAAAGTGTGCCAAGTGCTGAAATAAAGCAAAAATTGCTACAGCTTCCTAGGGGCAGGAAGTTTGGCAATGGACAGCCAAATAATTATAAATATTCATACTTGACTTCTAAGAATTTATTCTAAGGAAAGAATCAAGGATAGGCGCAAAGATTTACTTGTAAGAAGATCAATTCCTGACCTATTTATAAAAGCAAAAACTACAAAGAACCCAGGTGCCCAGTAATAGTGGACGAGCACAGGCCAGAGCCTTCAAGCACGGCTGGTGGACATGACCTGGCACACCCACTTTGGAAAACCATGGGGCAACCTCTAAAGCCGGTATCTGCTGGCCCAGCTTTCAGGACTAGACACGTTCTCCCCTGACATTGGGGGTGGGGGGTATTGGCTCCGAAACCCCACGGATACCCAAATCTGTGGATGCTCAATTCCCTGATACAAAACGGCAACGAATCTGCCTATAAGCTACACACATCCTCCTGTATCCTTAAAACCATCCCTAAATTACTTGTAATATTTAGTACAATGTAAATGTTACGTAAATAGTTGTATTTTTTGTATTATTTTTATTGCAGTATTGTATTTTTTGCAGTATTGCTTTTTCCCCCAAATATTTTCCATCCGTGGTTGCTTCAACCAGCCGGTGTGGAATCTGTACACACAGAGGGTGGCTGCATGTGCCCGACAGGACCAATGGAAATGAGTGCTTATGCTCCCTACAGGAACGCTCAGAGCAGTGGCATCCGCAGTGGTCCCCACCTGAAGACTGTCCAAACATCCATTTAAAATGAAAGTGAAAAGCCAATTGCATAGATGCCCAGAATGTGATATTATGTAACAATAAACCACTTCCACCCACTTGCCACAGAATGGACCAGTCTAACCTGTGAAGTTCAAAAAGGCAGGCATGAATAAGCACACACGAGATGATGCCACTCGCGTGAAGTTTATCTGAATCTAACCTCTAGGGCCGTGAAGGTATCAGAAGAATGTCATCTTTGGAGGATGCTCTAATGAATTTCAGCCGTCCAGGCCCAGGTCTCTGTGCTTTGTGAACATTAATTGGGCTGCACACCTGTGATTTTCCCACTTTTCTGTAAGTCCATTTCAATTAAAAACTTCATCAAACCAATGAAACAAACGTTCTAATTGCTGGACTGGCCTCCTCTCCTTTTTCTGAATCCTTTTCCCAACTCTATTCCGGTACCGCTCAACGTCAAGTGAAAAGGGCAAGCTATCAAATAATGTTGAATATGACCCAAATTTTACAAAATGCAGATGTGTCCCTCTCTGTGGGTACACGCGTGAACACATGTGCACATAACACTTACATACTTAGGTAGCAGCAATTACTACTGGACAATAGAGCTATGGGTGACTTTAAAATTCCCTTCTTAAACCTACCTTTCTATTTAGTATTTTTCTACAATAACCATGTACTGATTCTGCAAGAAAAAATATGTATGTTATTTTAATACAAAAGAAGTCTCCAGGCTCAGCACCTATAGCTCAAGCAGCTAAGGCACCAGCCACATACACCAGAGCTGGCAGGTTCAAATCCAGCCTGGGCCTACCAATCAACAATGACAACTACAACCAAAAAATAGCCGGGTGGTGTGGTGGGCGCCTGCAGTCCCAGCCTCTTGGGAGGCTGAGGCAAGAGAACCACTTAAGCCCAGGAGTTGGAGATTGCTGTGAGCTGTGATGCCACAGCACTCTACCCAGGGTGACAGCTCGAGGCTCTGTCTTAAAAAAAAAAAAAGAAGTTGTCTCCAAACAGCTGAAGTTAACACTGTGCAAACGGGAAGGATAAGGCAGGTGGGACGTGACCAGCCAGCTGGCAGCCCCCTCAACTAAAAAATACAAAAATAGCCTCATAAAATCATTATGAGAATTAAGCAGGATAAAAACCGCCACAAAGCTTAGAACGGTACCCAGCCACACATCAGGTGCTGTGTAGACACACACTCTGTCTTGGCTACCGCTGTCATCATGCTGTTTTATTGTTGGTGGTGCTTCTCTGTGCCCATTATCTTCGAGAGCTAAGTAAGATCACCTCACTATGCTTTGAAATCGCCTAAGGCCCCAGGAAAGCGAAATAAAAGATGTCAGTACAGTCAATAATAATGAACCAAGGACTCCAGGCTCCATCCTGCAGGTAGCAGCATCAGAAAAGCCAGGATAAACACCAGGGCCAGTTTTCTGCCCCGCCCTGGCCCTGAGTCAGGCCTCCCAGGAGGTCCGTCTTCAAACCGCTGCTCTGCGGAGTCCTCTCCCCAAGCCCCTGATCACGAGGGTCACTGGGGGACTGACGGTCCCTATCACAGGTGACGATGCACGTTCCCGCACACCCTGTAGCCAGAAGGCATTTCAAAATCTCAGC
Source organism: Perodicticus potto (assembly GCA_963574655.1). Classification (NCBI taxonomy): domain Eukaryota; kingdom Metazoa; phylum Chordata; class Mammalia; order Primates; family Lorisidae; genus Perodicticus; species Perodicticus potto. The sequence continues at coordinate 19,336 of CAUYRH010090864.1, forward strand.
ACTACGTAATAAAATCCTGAAAGCTGAGATGTGGTCGTTATAACACCACTCCCCTCGGTGCAGTTATGACTTTGCAAACAGTGCAGAGGCGAAAGTGGTTCCTGAATACAGTTTTTAAGGCCTTGATAGTATTGCCTTAAATTATTGCCAAGAAGTGCTTGTAGCTACTTCTGGGCAGCCGGGAATGAGAGGAACTTTTCAATCCTGCCCCCCACACTTGGTTAAACAAACTACCTGATCTGTCTGCCTGGGCAGTTGCATGAGCCTCGAAGCGTCAGGCTGGGCTCCCTGCTCTCTGCCCCAGAAAGCCGGACAGGACCTGGGCTCTGCCCTCGCTTCCTCTCCAGCAGGAGTTTCGGCAGGCACGGTGCACAGTGCCCTCTTGTGGAGAGACTTGCTAACGCCCAGCACTAAGGAAACCTTTTCCTTAAAGGAGTCAGAACAAGTCCAAGGCAGACAGTAGCAGCACTTCCATTGGGCTGCCCTGTGAGTTTGGGATTGGTGTAGGTGTTTTTCCAGAGTTATCTATTTTCATTACTCACGTTCAAATAACTTAAATCCTAAAACCCCACGGGGGGGTGGATGTTCTTGTTTGGCTCTGTTTTCAGAAAAAAGTTGAGATTTCAAACTTACCTTATTTCACTTTGATAACTAGATTCTGCAAAAAAAAAAAAAAGAAGAAGAAGAAGAATGAAATCACATTAGAAAGATCAGGATATTTATTCTAAAAAATAAACTCTCATTGACTTTTATAGACTCCCTGATTTTAACAGACATCACACTTGTGAGCCAATAGGTATTGTTACATTTCCTCACACCAAATTATCAAATAGCTTCCACGCATGAGGAAAGTAAAATTCACTATTAACTATCAGAAAAGTAAAAGAATCCCTAGGTACCTGAAATATAGTAGGTACCAGTAAGTATTTGATGGATAGTGCATTTGATTTGATTAGCAAGAATGTAAAGACTCCATTCACCATGAAAAGGTGGTCTGAGCCACCAGTCACCTGCGCTCTTCACGCAGCACCTGCCTTGGGCCAGCGCCCACCGTGGGGCCATGCCACACTCGCTCCGTACAAAGTACTATCTCATTTAACTGCTACAACAGCACAAGAATAACTGTTGCTAACAGACTAGGCACCATCATAGTAGTATTACCACATTTCTTTAATTCTAAGATATATTTTCAATCAATATGAACCAATGGTGTCGATCTGTACAGCTGTATCCTCCCCCCCCCAAAAAGATGCCATTAAATTATTAATGTTTTTAACCAATGGATGGATGTATTGGAGGGAATCTGGAATTTGGAGATGGGGAGTAACAAGCCACGAACCTCGTCTCCCCTTCCTATCTCTAAGGTCCCTGCTCCTTACAACTCCGCTTTCATGTATATTTCCTGTATATTTCCTGCCTTCTGTATCTAAGCCAGACTGAGATCTAAAAACTATCCATTTTTCTCCCTGATTTTCAGCTCTAATGACATCTACTGATTCACACCACAAACTGAACATTGAAAACAACTTTATTTTACGGGGAGAGACTATCGGGTAATAGGGGATTGGGAATGGCTCCGACGTCCCCATAGGGTGGTCTGCATGAGAGCGGCCTCGGTTCCCGTCTAGACTGCCGCCCTCACAGGACCTCAGCTATGCTCAGCTGGTCCTCAATTCTCAGTGTGCCAGCAGAGCACCAGAGAATACTTTCTGGAAAATTTATGTTTAATAATTTTTAAGCATTGAAAATCCTCACGGCGACATCCAGACCTTTATCGATCTTTATACTTATCTAAGGTGCAGTATGATTTCCACTATGAATCACACCTGGTGGGACAGAGCAGGCACTGTAAGTAGGTAGTGTCAGGCCCTGTTTATATCCCTTACCTGGACTTACTACAAAGGGGTGGGATGGGACATTCTTACATGCACTTTTCATCTCAGGGATAAATAAAGGGTAAAATCTAAGATGGGTCACAGAAATTTTCAATGTAGCCATTTATCTCATTCTTACAATCAATCTATAGGCTAGTATTTATTTCCATTTTTAAATGAGGAAATTAAACCTTGCTCCCTACACATTCTATGACTATTATAGACTTTGCCACCTTTCAATTTCTGTTTCCCAGGGAATAAAGTTATATGACCTATGAAGCAGACTAGACAACCAAGGAATAAATACACATATTTACATTCAACTGTTTTTTTTTTTGTTTGTTTTTTTCTTTTTTTTTAGAAACAGAGTCTCACTTTATTGCCCTCGGTAGAGTGCCGTGGTGTCACACAGCTCACAGCAACCTCCAGTTCCTGGGCTTAGGCGATTCTCTTGCCTCAGTCTCCCAAGTAGCTGGGACCACAGGTGCCTGCCACAATGCCCGGCTATTTTTGTTTTGGTGTTGCAGTTCGGCCGGGGCCGTTTTGAACCCGCCACCCTCAGTATATGGGGCCGGCGCCCCCCTCACTGAGTCACAGGTGCCACCCTCAACTGATTTTTTTTAAAGGTGCCAAAACATTGGGGAGAGGACTTTCTCTTCAATAAATGCTGCTAGGAAAACTGGACATCCACGTGCAGCTAGAACTCAACCCTGTCTCTCACCACATACAGAAACCAACTCCAAATGAATTAAAGAGTCAAACACAAAACCCCAAACTATAAAACTACTAGAAGAAAACCTAGGGGAAAGGCTTTCGGATATGGGTCTAGGCAAAGATTTTATGGCTAAGAGTTCAAAAACCCAGGCAACAACAACAAAAAATAGACAGATGGGACCATATTAAACTAAAATGCTTCTGCACAGGAAAGGAACAATCCTGAAAGTGAAGAGGCAACCTGCTGGATGGATTAAATATTCACATATTCATTCAACAAGGGACAAACATCCAGACTACAAAGAACTCAATGCAACAGCAAAAAATAAGTTCATTACAAGTTGGGTAAAGGATCTGAACATACATTTCTCAAGAGAAAACATGCAAATGGCAAACAGGTACATAGAAAAAATACTCAAAGTTACTTATCATCAGGGAAATACAAATTAAAGCTGCAATTGGGAACATCTTATCCCAGTTAGAATGGCTATTATCAAAGAGAACAAAAATTACCAAGGCTATGAAGAATGGGAACTCTTATACACTACTAATGGGAATGTAAATGAAAATATTCATCATGAAAAACAATATGGAGAATTGCCAGAAAACTAAAATTAGAACTATCATACTCCTGAATATTTGTCCATAGGAAAGAATATTGGTGTATCGAGGATACATGCACTCCTGGGTTTATTTCAGCTCTATTCACAGGAGGAAATATCTGGAATCAACCTAAGTTTTCACCAATATATAAATAGATAAGGAAAATATGGAATATATATACACATATATACACCAGTTTTACATATACACACACACACACACACACACACACACGTCATAAAAAACTATGCAGCCATGAAAAAGAATGAAATCCTGTCATTTGCAGCAACACAGAGGGACTGGAGGTCATTACATTAAGTAAAACAAGCCAGGCGCAGACAGACAAATGTCACATGTCCTCACTCAAACCCGACCGCTAAAAGACCTGATCCCAGGGAGACAGAGCGTAGAATGATAGCTGCCGTAAGGAGGCATGAACACAAACATACAGTCAGAGAGAAGGAACAAGTTCTAATGTTTAATAGACCGAAGGCTGGCTATATCTTACAATGATATTATTTTACATTGCACAATAGCTAGGAGACAGGACTTGAAATGTTCCGAGTACACAGAAGTGATAAATACACAAGGTGATGGATGTCTTAAAAACTGCAACTTGGTCATTACACAAACACACAAAATGTGCACAAATAGTAAGTAGCAATAAAAAAAAATTAAAGAACAGTCAGAGCCGAGCACGGTGGCTCACACCTATAATCCCAGCACTCTGGAGGGCGAGGCAGGTGGATTGCCTGAGCTTAGGAGTTTGAGACCAGCCTGAGCAAGAGCGAGACCCCGTTCCTAAAAATAGCCGGGCGTTGCTGCAGACAGCTATAGTCCCAGGTACTCGGGAGGCTGAGACAAGAGGATTGCTTGACCCCAAGTGTTTGAGGTTGCTGTAAGGTATAACTGATGTGCCATGGCACTCTACCCAGGGTGACAAAGTGAGACTCTATCTCAAAAAAATAAAAAAAGAATAGCCAGAAAAACACTAAAAGGGAAAAGTTGCAAGGGACTCTAGCCCTACTATAATGAATAGACAGAGGGAAGAGTAATGGGATAGAAGAGAGACCCAGAAAGAGACCCAAGATTAGTGGGTGAAAAGGTGGTATCTAAAATCCCTGTGCCAGGTGGCACCCATAGCTCAGTGGGTAGGGCGCCAGCCACATATACTGAGGCTGTGGGCTCCAACCCAGCCTGGGCCTGCTAAAACAACAATGACAACCACAACAAAAAATAGCCGGGTGTTGTGGGGGCACCAATAGTCCCAGCCACTTGGGAGTCTGAGGCAAGAGAATCACTTAAGCCCAAGAGTTTGAGGTTGCTGTGAGCTGTGACGCCAAAGCACTCTAACAAGGGCAACATAGTGAGACTCTGTCTCAAAAAGAAAAAAATAAATAAATAAAATTTTAAAATTAAATAAAATCACTGGGCCAAACATGGAAATTTTAACCAATGCTGCTGGGACAACTGGCTAGTCATTTGGGAAAAAACAAAGTTAGATGCATACCACACATCATACATCGGAATGAATCATGATACAAAGGCAGATAAATCAAACCAAAGGAAAAGGAACTCAATGTTAAGGGAAGATCTTCTACGACCTAAAACCCAGACACGATAGAAGGAAAGATTGTCCACACGGATTATTTTATTATACAACATCACCATAAACAGCCAAAATACAACTGACAAACCAAGGGAGAATGTACGACGCACATTACAAAGAGCCACTGTCACTCAGACGGAGGGGGAGCCCTGAAAATCACAGGGGACGAAAAGCCCGAAGAGCTGAGAGAGAAAAAACGGGGGGAAGATACAAATAAGCAAATCACAAAAAGATATAAAAATTGTCCTTAATCATATGAAAAGGTGGAAAAGGGATTCATTCAACTTCACTTATAATAAGATAGAATCCAAACTATACTGAGATACCATTTTTATTTACTTACCTTCCAGACTGGCAAGGCAGTGGGGAGACAGGGACTCTCGTGCTTTGCTGGTAAGCACACGAAAGGGTACAACCCTTCTGGAGGAAAATCAGCCAATATCTGGCAAAGCTGCATTCAGACTTAAGTTTGGATCTAGCAATCCCCCTGTAAGACTGTACCCAAAAGCTATGCCTCCATCAATATGGACATATGGATGAGTGAGATTATTCATTTTTAATTTAAAAATACTACAAATGATCTAAACGTCCATATATTATGCATTGGAAAGCGGATGAATAAACCATGGTACATCTGCACAACAGCTTTAACTTTTTGAGGAACTTCATGCTGTTTTCCACTCACTGCACCAGTGTGCAAGGCCCCCTTTCCCCCACATCCTCACCCCTGCTTATAGTTCCTCTAGCCTTTCCAGCAGGTGGGAGGTGATCCCTCAGCATAGTTAGCATATCTTTAGCTGATGAGCTCATTAACTTTAACTGCTTATACCAAAAGTTCAAAAGTATAAACAAATCTATATGAGCAAAACATTACCTTTGTTCTCTCTCCCGGAGCCACAACAGCAGCAGAATATTATAATCAGAATAATTATCAGGATCAAAAGCAACGAAAAGGATACTGCAAGAAGAATTATGGCCCAGGTGGGCAACGAGGTCTCATCAATGCTCTCTGCATGGTCAAAAGGAGAAAACAAAAACATTTCAGTGAGACACCCACCACCCTACAAATTGCATTACATTTTCTAATAATATAATAATTCTACCTGCCACAGCTGAGCATCGCTGGCCAACTTCTCTTCAGTGTGTTTAATTACTCAAACTGTACAACACCTTCCGTCATAATACTTACTTCTGCCAGTAAATAAAACTGCTCAGTAACCCAGTCCAGGTGTTAGCTGTTAATGCCTTGAGCATTCCTGAGAGATGGATAAGACCAGGTGGGGCTGACAACTCTCACAGTGACCGGAGTGATTTTTTTCTTTTTAGAGACAGAGTCTCATTTTGTCACCCTTGGTAGAGTACTGTGGCGTCACAACCTCCAGCTCTTGGGCTTAGGCGATTTTCTTGCCTCAGCCTCCCAAGTAGCTGGGACAACAAGCACCTGCCACAACGCCTGGCTATTTTTTTGTTGCAGTTTGGCCAGGGCTGGGTTCAAACCCACCCCCCTCGGTATATGGGGCCGGTGCCCTACCCACTGAGCCACAGGCGCCACCAGTGGCAGGAGTGATTATCACGCTCAGATACTCTCAAGAAATATTTACTGGGTGGCTACTGCCAGACTAGACTGGAAGAATGGTATTTGGGGCTTGTTTTCATGTCCCTACCCATTGATGGGCCAGAACCCAGAGGAAATCAGGACAAAGAGAGGGAGGGGCACACCTAAAGGAACTTATGCAGGTGTCTTTTGTTGCAGCCCCACCCAATCCCCACGGCAGAGTTCAGCCCTCATATAGTAACTACTTTCCACAGCTCCTTGGAAGCCACCTTACTTAGCTTCCACTTTGCCTTCTTATTTCAGCCAGTAGTCATGGAGTTGGAGAGAAAAAGGGTAAGTAAGGTAAGGCAGAGCTAGCAAGAAATAACAGGCAGGTGGGGAGAAAAAGAAATAGAGAAGAAAAAGCCATTTTGTTTTTTACTGCCATCCCTTAGCCAGAGCTATCCAGTACCACCCCACATTGTATAAATCAAATTTAAATTAATTACAATTACATGCAATTAAATATTCAGTGGCTTAGTTGCATTACACATGTCTCAAGTACTTGATCGGCACAGATGAAGACTTCTGTCATCACAGGAAGTCTCATGGGAGGGTGCTGCCTAGCCACTGATTTGTGGGGATGACATTGATGTCCCCAAGACAGCCCTTGTCTGGCACTTAGCATCTCCCTACTGAACCAGACTGAAGTCAAACTACAAACACTTAGGTTGATCTTCATAAGTGTGAACTGCCATTCAACAAAAGGCTGTCACTCAACCCTGAATGCTTAGGTGGTCTCACGATGTCAATGCCTGCTATCTATTTTATGAGATGCCAGTCATTAGAAATATATTAAAATTATCAATAGACTTCCTATGAAAAGACAGAGGGTTTGCTTTGAAATCAACAGCCATCCGCCACTTTGGAACTGGAAGCTAGAGTTAAAAAACAGCTCTTAGAATTTTCCTTGAAAACTGACCTGGAAATTGTAGAGCCCCCTAGAGGGGATACAGGAGATTTCTGAATCAATAAAATTGATGGTCTCCTGCCCCGTGTGCTGTGGGGCAGGGACTGTCCTAAGTACTTCAGGCATTGTCATGCACTCAACTCTCACACCAACAACATCCCTAGAAGGGAGGCATTATTATTATCTGTGTTTTGCAGATGAGAAAACTGAGGCTCAGAGAGGGCAAGTAACTTGCCTACAGTCACACAGCTGATGAGTGGGGGAGTCGTGATCAGAACCCAGGCTGTGTGGGTCCTCGCCCACGTGGGCAGTGCACCTGATGAGGCTGGATACAACAGCAGGGCCTTATCCTGACTGCTCATTAGGTACCTTGGTAACTTTTTAAAAAATCACAATTCTCAAGCTCCAAAAGCCCAGTGAAACCAGAACCTCTGGATTGCGGCCCGAGTGTCAGCACATGTGGTAAGGCTCCTCCAGTGACTCCAACTCACAGCAGGGCAGAGAACTCTGTTGTCCTCCCGCCCAGTTTACAGGAGCGATAACTGAGCCCAAAGGCCAGTGACTTGCCCAAAGTTGTACCATCAGTACCAAAGCAGAGGTACAGGACTGTCCTTCCAACACTCATCCCTGCCCCCCAAACTTTGTCACTTCCGAAAAAAAATGAAATGATAACCAGCAACCACTACAGTCTGCGAGGTGCTGGGTGTCCTAGAAATATGGCCTCACGCACTCATGCCTCAGCCTAGACACAGATAAGGGCACAAAGCAAAAAGCTCGGGGGGGGCGCAGGTGGCACCAACGGGGCTCAGCCTCAGCCCTCTCCAGTTTTAACTGTGTCTGCAGTGTGCAAGGTTCCTATTACTTCTGTAACAAAAACCACTTATACCCTCTAATTCTATTGAAATAAAAAATTTATGAATTTTGTAAAAGATAATTGATTTTTAAAAGTACAGTTCTGAAGATAAGCATTAGACCTTTGGACATGCTTTTACTTTTTAAAGAAGCCTTTCGAACTATGACCCAGTAAGTACTTCGTATAACCTCTTGGCTTGTCCTGAGCAGGCTTCCTGATCTGCCACTGCTGTTCTTCCTTAATCCACATCCAGGGTTCATTGTGGAAATGAAAACAAATTCCTGGCATTTCTAGGAAATGGGTGGACAATGTGATGTGTGTCCCATTCCCGGAGAAGCCTGACTATCTCTGGGCTCTATGTAGACCCAGCCTGTCCTCCTTAAAGCTTGCTCTAGTCACCAGCTCCCAGAGCCAAGGCTGCAACCAGGTCTGCAGCTAACAAAACTTACACAAAACAGACAACACGTAGCCAGCTGCCAGGTGTTCTGATCTTGATAAATAATTCAGAAACAAATTACCCTTTTCTAAATGAGTAATTTAGAAAACCACTGAAACCAGGCTCATCTCAGGGCACCCACGGCCTTCCTCTCCCAATCCTCACACCTCCAGCTGCATGATTACGGCGCCAGTCCTAGTCTAATAAGAATTAGCCTGATCATGGGAAATTAAGTGCCCCTTCCTTTTCCCATTCCCTACAAAAGAAGACATGTACAGGAAGTCTAATCTCTAAGATCCATTTCCACAGGGAACCACCGATGGGGCTGGAGCTCTTGCCACATCGTTACCCTGGTAAGACGTATGCCTGACACAGTTTCATCCCTCTGAATGCTAATAGATGCTTTAATTCTTCCCTTTCAGAGCTTGGCCCATAATTTATCATGCTTAAATAGCTTCAAGTATGGGTAGGGTTGGCTTCTTGGAGAAATGTCTCATTCCAGGCTGGGACAGGGGAGTACAAAGTTGAGTCTGGGACAACTAATTGGGTCAAGTGCTCAAAAACTAATAGGGACTTGTCAGAGGGACACCAGAGCCACCATGGGGGATGCCCATGGCAGTCTCTCCTCTCTACTGAAGAATCCCAGCCACTACAGAAGGAGAGAGGGATGCGGGAAAACAGTTTTTTACAACCACCATAGAAATAATTCAGGCGGCTCGGCGCCTGTGGCTCAATGGGCTAAGGCACCAGCCACGTACACCTGAGCTGGTGGGTTTGAATCCGGCCTGGGCCCACCAAACAACAATGATGGCTGCAACCAAAAAATGGCTGGGCGTTGTGGCGGATGCCTGTAGTCCCAGCTACTTGGGAGGCGGAGGCAGGAGACTCACTTGAGCCCAGGAATTGGAGGTTGCTGTGAGCT
>CAUYRH010090865.1:0-12441 GCA_963574655.1 Perodicticus potto
CAGAGAAACTAATGTATTCTCAGGAATACTCTAAACTCCGGAATGACATAATATTATTAAGAATTGTGGGCTCGGCACCTGTAGCTCAAGTGGCTAAAGCACCAGCCACATACACCAGACCTGGCGGGTTTGAATCCAGCCAATTCCTGCCAAACAACAATGACAACTACAACTAAAAAGAAGCCAGGTATTATGGCAGGCACCTGTAGTCCCAGCGACTTGGGAGGCTGAGGCAACAGAATTGCTTAAGCCTAGCAGTTGGAGGTTGCTATGAGCTGTGATTCCATAGCAGTCTACTCAGGGTGACAGCTTGAGACTCTGTCTCAAAAAAAAAAAAAGTGTAGCGGTTACATGTGGGGGATCATACCTCTAATCCTAACCCTCAGGGGGGCCAAGGCAAATAGACTGCTTGAGGTCAAGAGCTCTGGACCACCCTGAGCAAGAGGGAGACACCAACTCTACTAAAAATTGCAAAACTAGCCAAATGTGGTGGAGGGCGCCTGTTTCCACATACTCAGGAGGCTGAGCCAAGGGGATCCCTTGACCTGAAGTGTTTAAGGTTGTGAGTTATAATACCATGACACATGACGTTGTCTCAAAAAGAAAACCCCAAAAATGAATTGTAGGGAGTAGATACCTTTAAACATACTAAGGTTGGCAAAGGCCAGGCACTGTGGATCAGGCCTATAATCCTAGCACTGTGGAAGGCTAACGTGGGTGGATTGCTTGAACTCACATGTTTGAGATCAGCCTGAGCAAAAGCAAAATCCTGTCTCTACTAAAATTAGAAAAACTGAAGAGAAAGCATCGCTTGAGCCTGAGGTGAAGCCTACTGTGAGCTATGACACCACTGCACTATAACCAGGGTGGCAGCTTGAGACTTTGTCTCCAAAAAAAATGGTTGGCAAATTACTGCACAGAGAAATTAAATTATTTTTCACAGTCCATATAAAAACAGAATTTTCATGCTAAAGAACATTAGACTGGGCTCGGTGCCTGTGGCTCAAGCAGCTAAGGCGCCAGCCACATACACCAGAGCTGGTGGGTTTGAATCCAGCCAGGGCCTACCAAACAACAATGACAACTGCAACCAAAAAATAGCTGGGCAGTGTGAGGGGCACCTGTGGTCCCTGCTGCTTGGGAGGCTAAGGCAAGAGAATCGCTTAAGCCCAGGAGTTTGAGGTTGCTGTGAGCTATAATGCAAAGGCACTCTAACCAGGGGGCCAGCTTGAGGCTCTGTCTCAAAAACAAAAAAAAAGAACATTAGACTTTCTTACATTTGGGGAAATTCTTAGTGTTCTGCTAAAATGACTGTGATTTCTTCAGAAACTTATTTAGTATCTTTATACCATAAAAAAATATAAAGCATAAAACATACAAAACCTATTTGTGGTGTTGCTGGGATTTCTGAAACAAATACTAACACCACCACCTCACTCACATATTTTGGATATGATGCTAAAGGAAAAGAAACTTTGGGGAAGCACCTGTGGCTTAGTGAGTAGGGCGCCGGCCCCATGTACCAAGGGTGGTGGATTCAAACCCGGCCCTGGCCAAACCACAACAAAAAAATAGACAGGCGTTGTGGCGGGTGCCTTTAGTCCCAGCTACTCAGGAGGCTGAGGCAAGAGAAATCGCTTAAGCCCAAGGGTGTGACGTTGCTGTGAGCTGTGATGTGATGGCACTCTATCCAGGAAGACAGCTTGAGACTCTGTTTCAAAAAAAAGAAAAGAAAGAAAAACTTTTCTTTAAACAGTCTCATTCTGTTGTTCAGGCTACACTGTCATAAAATCAGCATAACTGATAGCAACCTCAAACTCCTGGGTTCAAGCAATTCTCCAGCCTCATCCCCACTACCAACCCCCAGTAGGTAGGACAACACGAAACCACTACAATGCCTGGATATTGTTTCTATTTTTAGTAGAGATAGGATGTCTCTACTTTTTGTTTAGGCTAGTCTCACACTCCTGACCTCAAGCAATAGTCCCATGTTGGGTCCCTCAGTGCTAGGATTAGAGGTGTGAGCCACCACACCCAGCCTAAAGAATATTAAAAAAAAAAATTCACAGGTATACTAAAAAATACACACATATTTCATGTCCTTAAAAACAATGGAAGAGTCTCGGCACCTGTGGTTCAGTGGGCTAAGGCGCCGGCCACGTACACCTTAGCTGGCGGGTTCGAATCCAGCCCAGGCCCGCCAAACAACAATGATGACTGCAACCAAAAAATGGCCGGGCGTTGTGGCGGGCGCCTGTAGTCCCAGCTACTTGGGAGGCAGAGGCTAGAGACTCGCTTGAGCCCAGGAATTGCAGGTTGCTGTGAGCCGTGATGCCACGGCACTCTATCCAGGGTGACAGTTTGAGGCTCTGTCTCAAAAAAAAAAAACAATGGAAGAGCAGTCACATCCTGCACTCATACGTAAGCCATAGGAGCTTCTTTCATTCTCACTGTAACTTAGAAGGAATATCAGTGAAAAGTAAGGTCCTTCTGGAAATTAAAACCAAGAACAAGCATAGTGACTCACAACTATGTACCTAGCACTCTGGGAAGCCAAGGAGGGAGGACTGCTTCAGTTCATAAGTTCGAGACTAGCCTGAGTAAGTATGAGAACTCCCCTGTACTAAAAAAATAAAAACAACATTAGGCAGACAATGTAGAGAAACCTGTTGTCCAGCTATTTAGGGGCTGAGATAGAAAAATCACTTGACACCAGTAGTATAAGGATGCTGTGAGCTAGGTTGATGTCATGGAACTCTAGTGTGAGGCAACAGAGTGAGACTCTTTATCAATAAGAAAATAAAAATCAAAAAATAATAAGAACAAGAAGAGAGATGCCTTGATATAAGAACAAGGAAAAGAAACCCAGGATCCTCAGAAATCATTTCCAATGAAGCTGAGCTTCCCTAATCACACTGTATTGTGTGGTTTCCTCCTAGAACTTGGACCTCTGACCAGTGTTACCTGCTCCACTCACTCCAACCTACCTGGGTACTTGACTAGCGTCTGCTGTGTCTTCACCTTCCAGGGTTCCCTGCTTTGCTCCAGACAGGTGATGAGGTCTGGCTTAGAGACAGCAAGACCTGTTTTATTAGAAAAAAAATTGGATTCTTCAAATGGCAATCTAATGCCTTGCTGAAGTAGAGAAAAGGACATTTTAGAGGATCCTGAAATAATAATCCCAAACAGATTTCCTTGCAGAAACTTCAGAATCTTTAAAAAGTATTTAAAGTGGGAACATTCCTAAGTTCTCCATTACCAAAACTACTGAAATCAAATTTGGTGCTAGAAATCAGACTTAAAGGTATGAGTAACAATCTAAGCCATGAAATTTCTGAAATTTCCATTAATCTAGTGAAGGATATAAATCACCTCAAAAAAGGTAACATTAATGCCCAAATTAAACAACTCCAATTTTTCTATTCTATACCAAGATAACCTAAAGTTTTCCATAGAAATAAGAACCCAAGACTCAATCAATGAACAAACTGAATGGAAACCTTCTACAAAGAGAGAATATGCATTGTTTAGTGTAGACCTGGAACTGTGTTTATAAGTTGTCCTCACCCAGGAAGACCAGGTTTCTGTAGGTCTCCAACATGACTTCCCGATACAAATGCTGCTGAGCAGGGTCCAGGCAGGCCCACTCATCCATAGAGAATTCAATAAACACGTCCTTGAATGTCAACACTCCCTGAAAAACAAACATATTTACCAAGAAAACATGGACATATAGAATTTCACTTTTTTTCTTTTTTGAGACAGAGTCTCAAGCTGTCACCCTGGGTAAAGTGCTGTGATGCCACAGCTCACAGCAACCTTAAACTCTTGAGCTTAAGAGATTTTCTTGCCTCAGTCTCCTAGCTGGGACTGCAGGTGCCCTCCACACTGCCCAGCTATTTTTTTGTTGCCATTGTAATTGTTGTTTAGCTGGCCTGGGCTGGGTTCGAACCCACCAGCCTAGGTGTATGTGGCTGGTGCTTTAACCACTGTGCTACAGACACCAAGCCATAAATTTCACTTTTAGTTAAATGAGTGAAGAGAACTCTTGCTGATTTATAAGAGTGAATGCAATTACCTAATAAGTATAGAAGGAATATATTCTCTCATGTGTTGTCTAACACTGAAGAAAGGGGATGGAATGGCATCCACAAAACCGGTGAACACATCAGACATTTTTGGTTGATACAGCAGAAATAAAGCCCACGAATACAGGCATGTAGAATTTTATGCCTTATTTACATGACACATTATAATCTGTGTATGTTTTTTATCTGACAATGCCATGGTGAGATAAACGGTAACTAAAGTTTTAATGTGTAGAAGAAGTGAAGATGTTGAAAACATGCAGATTGTGATTCAGACGATATGGGGTGAATATTCCATTTCTAAATTTCCAACAAGCTCAACATGAATGACAATGCTTCAGTCCCACGATGATGTTTTGTCAAACATGCAGTGAGCTCGGGGCCTGTAGCTCAAGCAGCTAAGGCGCTAGCCACATACACCAGAGCTGGTGGGTTCAAATCCAGCCCTGGCCTGCCAAACAACAATGACAACTACAACCAAACGAAAAATGGCCGGGCATTGTGGCGGGCGCCTGTAGTCCCAGCTCCTTGGGAGGCTGAAGCAAGAGAATCGTTTGAGCCCGGGAGTTGGAGGTTGCTGTGCACTGTGATGCCAGGGCACTTTACCCAGGGCGACAGCTTGAGGCTGTCACAAAAAAAAAAAAAGAACAAACAGTGAACTGCAGACACTGGATTTACCCCAGTTGATTCCTGAACCAGTAAACAAAATGACAACCTTTTACTTTCCAAAGAAAGGTATATGAAAGAGAATCTAAGAAGAAAGGGGTACTTCATCAATAAATGTTTTGATTTGTTCACATTAGTTGATAATCTCCCCAAGCTCTTATTAACAATACAGAAGATATTCTGAACCTTACAATGGAGTATGTGTCAATGAACACTGTAACTGGCTTGGCGCCTGTAGCTCAGCAGCTAGGGTGCCAGCCACATACACTGGAGCTGGTGTGTTCAAATCCCACAGGGGCCTGTCAAAGATTAATGACTACAAACAAAAAACAACTGGGCATTATGGCAGGGACATGTAGTCCGAGCTACTTTGGAGGCTGAGGGAAGAGAATCTCTTGAGCCTGGGAGTTTGAGGTTTCCGTGAGCTGTGATGCCATGACACTCTACCCAGGGTAACAGCTTGAGACTCTGTCTAAAAACAAACAAACAAAAAAAAAAACAGGAACACACACACACAAAAACAAGACTACCATAACTAAGTGAATAAAATTACTATCAACTGTAACAGGATAAATTAGTATCAAGTGCTGATTCACAAGTACAAACCTAACATCTGTGCAGTGATAGTACTGGCCTGAAAAAGTCTAATCATAATCTGATAAAAAATAATTGAGAAAAACCCAGTTCTGGCAAAGTTCCAGTTACAGAAATCTGGCATGTCTTCTAATCTCTAATCATGTCTTTAAATAGCCTTCTTTACCATCCCAGAAAGTAACTCTGTTCTAATTATTCTGTTTTTGAGAACTTTAAACTCTTATCCTGATTTCTGAAAAGTGGGTTTTTGAGATTGAGAGACATTAAACCAGGGGCTCTCAACCTTCCAATGCCGCAACCCTTTAATACAGTTCTTGTGGGTTACAACCCATAGGTTGAGAACTGCTACATTAGATAAAAAGGAAAATTGCATTGTGTAAGAAAGGGATCTCGGGTGGTAAATTCTGTTCTGAAACAGAATGGTTATTTCAGAAAGTGATAGGCAGGGCAACCCAGGAGCTTTATAATGTTTGTAGATTGTCTGTGCAGGTTAAATGAAGCTCATAAAAGGGAATTTGTGAAGGAATTTACATGTGATCCAGTTCACTTTGTATTTCCTTTAGAATCTTTTGACTTGTAATCTTGCTTGAACAAATGTTTTAAGCCTTTGAGAAACCTTCTAAAATCAAACTCTAAATTTGGTCTTTTTGATATATCAAGATCACTGAAAATCTAAGAAAGACATATTAGACTTAATTGGTTTGTTAAAAATATATAGAGGCTCAGCGCCTGTAGCTCAATGGGCTAAGGCGCCAGCCATGTACACCTGAGCTGGCAGGATCGAATCCAGCCGGGGCCCGCCAAACAACAATGACGGCTGCAACCAAAAAATGGCCAGGCGTTGTGGCGGGTGCCTGTAGTCCCAGCTACATGGAAGGCAGAGGCAGGAGACTCGCTTGAGCCCAGGAATTGGAGGTTGCTGTGAGCTATGATGCCACGGCACTCTATCCAGGGTGACAGCTTGAGGCTCTGTCTCAAAAAAAAAAAAAATATATATATATATATACACACATATATATATATATAAAACAAAAAAGAAGAAGAAAAAAATAAAATAAAAATATATAGAAAACATTGTCAAATATGAAATGGTGGTTAATTTTGTGTGGCTTATGTTTATATGTATTTTCCAATATTATAAAATATTAGTCTGCCTTATTATTGTCAGTAATAATTTTAATTCAACTCAGAAAGCATTTTTTTTTTTTTTGAGACAGAACCTTAAGCTGTCACTCTGAATAGAGAGCTGTGAAATCACAGCTCACAGCAACCTCCAATTCCTGGGCTCAAGGAAATCTCCTGTCTCCGCCTCCCAAGTAGCTGGGACTACAGGCGTCCACCACAGTGCCCAGCCATTTTTTGGTTGCAGAAGTGATTGTTGTTTGGCAGGGTGGGGCTGGATTTGAACCCGCCAGCTCAGGTGTACGTGGCTGGTGCCTTAGCCGCTTGAGCCACAGGCGCGGAGCCAGAAAGTATTTTTTATAACTGCCTGAGACCAAACTTTGTCCTTCAAAAGAAATATTAGGAGAGTCTGATGAATTATCTCAAATTCAAATTTCTGATGTCTTTGGAAATTAAATAGCTTCGGGCTAAAAGAAAACTGCTACAACTTTAATTAGAATGCTAACATATCCATGAGTATTGCTAACCTACCTTTAAGCAGAACAGAAATCAGTTACATAGAATGGGGCTGATTTGTTAAGGCTTTCTGTTTCAAATATTGCTGATCCTGTCTGTATTCTGTTTTCGAAAAGTCACAAAAGCCATTTTCTGTCTCTTTAGCTATTTGTAGCTTTCAACAATGTATGTATTTATAGCCAGAATTTAAAACATTTGTTTTTTTTTCTCTCTCCTTCATTTCTCCAGAATTTGAAAGCCATTTGTAAGTATTCTTAATTTCTGACAATACAGTTATTTGCATAAGTTCAATACGTGATTCTTGGGCAAAGAGTATAGAATTATATAGTAGTTCTATTTGCTCTGAAACTTTAAGGCTCAACAAAGGTCACCCGTTGGCTACACTGGAAAAATTTGTGCAGTATTAAACGTTATCTGCTGTATCTGCATAGGTACCTCATGAAAATTAGAAACTGAATGAGAATTTCCCAGTATATGATGTGAGTGTAACACAACCTCATAAGTGGCCTCACACCCAACTGATGTTCAGAAACATTCACTCAAAGTTTCCAGAACTTTGGATCAGTTCTGTATAGACTCTTAAAATTAGTTATTAAGAACTATGCTAAGTCTGCAAGTAGGAATACTAATAAAGTCCTCATTGTGTAAACCTTAGCTTTGAAATCCATAACTTGTAGATGTTTGTAGGTAACTGCCAAATGGTTTCATTCTCTTACACTGAACCCAACCTTGACTTCATCCCTGTCGGTAAGGGAGCCAGAAGGCCACAAACGTATGCAAGGTGGCTGAGTCATGGAGAAGCCAGATGAAAGCCCAGAGAGTTTCTGTGAAAGACTGTGTGAAACATACAGACTGCCAAACCACTGTATGAAGTTACTAAGGGGGGAGAGACTGAATTGAACAGACAGAAGCCCTAGAAAGAGTAACAAGAAAGATCTCCACTTGGGTAATTAACCATGTTTTGCTTACTCTTTTGTGTTGGGACATCCTTTCTCTCTAGGGGATTACGGGGATCACGTCTAGGTCAAAGATCAGAACCTGGTCCCTCTCAAACCAAGGTAGAAAGGACTTTACACCATCATCCTGACCACATGCACGGCAGTAAAGGTGGAAGGAATACTTCCCTGGTTTCATCACAGCTCGCTGAAGAGAGCTTCACTGCCCCATGGGAAGCTAAGGTAACTTTTCAGACGGTCAAGATGTCCTTGGTCCTTGACTCGGCGCCTGTGGCTCAACGGGCTAAGGCACCAGCCATGTACACCTGAGCTGGAGGGTTCAAATCCAGCCCGGGCCCGCCAAACAACGATGGCTGCAACCAAAAAATGGCCTGGCATTGTGGCGGGTGCCTGTAGTCCCTAGCTACTTGGGTGGCGGAGGCAGAAGACTCGCTTGAGTCCAGGAATTGGAGGTTGCTGTGAGCTGTGATGCCACAGTGCTCTATCCAGGGTGACAGCCTGAGGATCTGTCTCAAAAAACAAATAAGATGCCCTGGTCCAGCTACATACTGGGACCTGACTAGATGACACACAGATGAAGCCTAAGTAAACTCCTCGCATGACTTGTCTTAATTGGATTTTGGGAAAAGAGAAGGAGGGATGTAATCTGTGTACCTACACCACTGACACAGGACAAAGGATGACTCCTTTACAGCTTCTATAAATGTGAAGTCACCCAGGAGGGAGCTTGTGCTCATAATCAGGTACAGTACTCTATGTGTAACACAGGGAAAAGTCAAAACTCATACGTATATTGGCTTACCACCATGGTACAATTAAGGCCTAGGAAGAGAACCCAAGAGGAGTCACAGTCCCTGAAATTTGAATGCTTGTCCACACCAGAGAAGTAGGAAAGCCCTGCCAGGTGGCTCTACAGCTTACTGCCTGTAGCGCCATGCGAGGGTGCTAGAGCAGAAGGAACTGGGGATGAAACTACAGGACAGATCGGAAATACTTCTATGGCTTAGATTTTGTAGAAAAGTTATGCAAAGTCGAATGTGAAAAGTTATTAATACCGGCTCCCAAAGAAGCAAGTTGTTATTGAGATCCCAAATTAACATATACATGGAGTCTTAAAAGGGAGGAATGAGAGAGGCTATCCGGGAAGGGTGATGTCTAGAACAGGTCTTATGAAGGAGACCACAAGGATACATCTGCAGAGTCCTCCCCACGGTGACTCAGCTCTTGGGAATTTATATCTTAACTTTCTGGAACTTGGCAATTTCCACTTCTGTGGGGACTGGAACAGCATCCTATGCTTGATTCAAACTGACCAATGAGAAAGGTGCCTGTGGGTTGGAACTTTTTGACTGGAGATGAAAAGGGGGAGACCAAGCCTGTCGGAGAACGTGACCATTTTGAATTCTTCTATGCCTTAAGCTACACCAGCTGAAATAAAGCCGTTCCTCTTATAAACATGGTGTTTGGGTGCTCTTTCTCTCCATTAGGCCTCGTCTTCCTGCAATAATGTCTCAAAATAACATCTTATTTTTGGTCCTGAATCTCTCACTAAACAATAATGTGGCCCAGAAATGAAGACTGAGGCCAGTATTTCCTTTTCTTTCTTTTCTTTTTTTTTTGTTAGAGTCTGGTATTAAAAACAATTAAAGTCCGAATGACTTAGCTGTGTATATGAAAGGTATACTAAGAGATGACTCTCAAGCTGAAAAGCATTCATTTACTCCCCTGAGAAGCCCCATCCCCATGTTTCAGGCTATCCACTGGACAGGCATGTCTTAGGAATTAATGTTTGTGTAACACTCCAGTAAACATGGATACTATGGGCATCTTGGTCAACCCCAGACAAGTGTGAAGCCCTGGAATGATAAAGGACAGAAGGGTGACTAAGGACACATCATCCTGTATAGTTACCAAGGGGGAGTCTCAATGCAAAGACATTCTGGCAAGGAGTGTCTGCCTCAGGAAGAGACAAGGAGTAAAGGCACGAAGATTTTGATCAGTGTGTCACACACAGGATTATTGTCTGCTTTCTTATAAGTCATGTTCAGAAACTTATAAAAACCAACAATTTAGAAAACAGTCACCCACTGTTACATAAAGAAATGATAAATAACAAAAGTACTGCATCTGTTTGAACTGAGAAATAAAGGGAAAAAACAATTGACAATTTGAAGGTTACGGAGCCAAAATTCCGAGGCATGAGATGAAAGGAAAACAGAGGCCTGGTTTATGATATTAAAATGGCTTTATTGGGCACCACCCAGCGGGTAGGGCACTAGCCCTGCATACCAAAGGTGGTAAATTCGAACCCAGCTCTGGCCAAACTGCAAAAAAAACAGCTGCGCCTTGTGGCAGGCGTCTTTAGTCCCAGCTACTCGGGAGGCTGAGGCAAGAGAATTGCCCAAGCCCAGGAGTTGGAGGTGGCTGTGAGCTGTGACGCCATCGCACTCTAGCACTCTAGCACTCTACGGTGGGCTATTAAGTGAGAGTCTGTCTCTAAAAAAAGGGGGGCTTTATTCCACCTGGGTGCAGGTGGGGTAAGATTTTCAACCTGTAAGGAATAAATCTACACTTGGATAATAGAGAATGGGAAAGGGGGTTGGGAGTGTTTAAAGGTCAGAAAGGTGGGGATGGGGACATTCCTTTTCCTGGGTTGGACATCTGTTGTAAGGTTGGGGGTAGGTCCATTTACATTTCCCAGGTGTGACATCCGGTGAATGGATAGGGGGTTGACCCATCCAACTTTCTTAGGTGGGCCATCTGGTGGGAGAGGGTAAGGGGCTGACTCTTTGAGGCGGGTCCACCCTACTTGGGTGGGGTTTGACTCTATTGATAATGCAAATTGGATGGAAAGTTAGCATTTGGAAAAATGAGAAAGAAACTGAAAATTTAAGATTTGACTGCAAGACCTGGAAGAGTTAGGCTGAGGAAACAAATGAGGTACATTTACACTCAGCTTGCCATACTTTTGGAAAATGCAGGGGGAAACCAGTCCTCCTGTAGAGTGTTAAAATATATGGGAGGGAATGAGGTTGAAAGAGATCCAGAGCCTTGCATTCCTTGGTTACAAAATCAAAATCCAACTCAAATTTATTCTTTTTTTTTTTTTTTTTTGAGACAGAACCTCAAGCTGTCACCCTGGATAGAGTGCTGTGCCATCACAGCTCACAGCAACTTCCAAATCCTGGGCTCAAGCGAGTCTCTTGCCTCCGCCTCCCAAGTAGCTGGTACTACAGGCGCCCGCCACAATGCCTGGCCATTTTTAGGTTGTAGCCACCATTGTTGTTTGGTGGGCCCGGGCTGGATTTGAACCTGCCAGCTCAGGTGTACGTGGCTGGCACCTTAGCCCATTGAGCCACAGGTGCCAAGCCCTCAAATTTATTCTTATAACTTGCAAGAATTGATACAGGATTCCACCACTCAGGCCTAAACAGGGAACCCTCATCCTCTAGGCCCAGGTGAGTTCAGAGGTCAGACCCCCATTTCTAGGCAGCCTTTTTCGGGACACATCCTCTGGGCTCTGATAAGATTAGGAACAAAGCAGCCTAAGATGGCTTTTGGGGTGGTTCTACCTTGAGTAGGAGCACACACCTTAATCCCTTCTCAGAGACAAAGACTGTAAAGGACCTGATAGCCTTGCCCTAGTGAAGGAGGAACTATATTCATTCGTTAATACACTCACTAATTTTGAAAAGATGTTTTTCCATCTACCAACTACCAGCCACGTGTAATTCTCAAGACCTAAGACCCCTAGATAAAGAGCCCACGTAGAGATTCCAGTTAGTTCAGTTCTTTCCCTTTCCAGAATTTCTGGTGCTTTTCACTTCTTCTGTATTCCTTTCTAACTTCTACTAAAAATTCTATCTTACCACTGACCTGTAGTCCATGGGTTCGTTCTTCGAATCCCTGAGACCAAGGACCTACTGAAGAGCGAAATTCCAGTATCAGAATGCTTGCTCTTTAGAGTGAATCATACAGGGGAGAGGAGCCAAGATGGCGACCTGTAGCCAGCTTTCTGCAGAGGTTCCCGTCCAAAAGGAGCATTAAAGGACAGAAACTCAGCAAGAAAGCTGATGGTTTGGATCTGAGGCAAAAGAAAAGGTCAAAGAGTGCACATCAACCCTGCTGGGGAGACCTGAGACTCCGAGGACACAAACAAAAAGGTACAGAGCATATCACCAAGCGAACGGGAGTCCCCTCCCCCAACCTCCATACAAACAAGCCAGCAGAGTCCAGACGTCCTCCCATTCTACCCCACGGGAGAGACCTTCTAAAAACCAGACCTCCTTCCCCTTCTAGGGTGCTGCGGTGCTCTCCAGCCAGGCATAAAACTGTATATACTCTCTACCTGCAAGTCAGAGTTCCTGGTGTTCCCCTCCACTCTCACCCCAAGGTCTGGAGGCCGGTCCCCCACAGAGTCCAGATTCTTGGAGATTTTCTTGAGGGGTGTGGACGGGCACAGACTGTTGCTGAACTGTGCTGGTTTTCTGGCTCAGGAG
>CAUYRH010090867.1:0-23214 GCA_963574655.1 Perodicticus potto
CTGTTCAGCAATTTGCTTAAGAACAGGATGACTCACACCAAGTCCAACCAAAGCCATTCTTGCACTTGTAAAATGATTCTGAACATAGTAATGTAACTCCTCTGATGTCACTTTTCCAATCCTATAGTCAGGACAATACAAAGAATTAGCCAAGGCATTCTGATAGGCCGCAGCATGCAAATTTTCAATGACTTGAGCCTGTGGATTCTGAAAAGCCACTGCTTTATTAACCCTTAGTTGAGACTGAAGGTTGGCTACTTCCCAACGATGAAATTCTGGTGCTGTGGTGACATTGAGCAGGAACTCCATTAGAATATCAACATCACCCCTCAGGCATTACACAGTGTAAGCTATCTTCTCCCTTGTTGCAGTCACACTTAATTTACCACCAGTTGCTTCAATTCCACGAGTTATCTTGAAAGATGAAGCTCCTGGCTTGGCGCCTGTGGCTCAACGGGCTAAGGCGCCAGCCACGTACACCTGAACTGGCGGGTTCGAATCCAGCCCGGCCCGCCAAACAAACAATGACAGCTGCAACCAAAAAATGGCCGGGCGTTGTGGCGGGCAATTGTAGTTCCAGCTACTTGGGAGGCTGAGGCAGGAGACTCTCGTGAGCCCAGGAAATGGAGGTTGCTGTGAGCTGTGATGCCATGGCACTGTATCCAGGGTGACAGCTTGAGCTCTGTCTCAAAAAAAAGAAGAAAGATGAAGCTCCTTTTGTAGTCAAACTGGATGCAAGATGCAGCAAATGAGAAGTTCCTAAATTGTTAGAGTCCTCATATCTACTGCCTGCTTTAATGAACAAATCAATCCTTGATGCAGGAGCAAAGTTTTCCAAAGAAGCAATCACTAAACCATTCGGTAATTTGGTGAACTCAAGGTCCTGAGGATGTGGAGGTGCTCCTACAGGGGCAGCTGTGGCTTTAACTTTGGGGGCAACTTTGAGGGAATAAAATCTCGAGAAGGATCCGGCTTTGGTTAGCAGCTTCATGGTTCAAGATTTCTACGACCCGTAGTCGCCACCGTATTAAAGGAAAGCAAGATTGTCTCCATCTTTTTTAATGGTTAAATAGTATTTTATGGTATACATATACCACAGCTTGTTAATCCATTCCTAGATTGATGTGGCCATGAATTCTTTAGGATAGAAAATAGTAAGGGTCATATCTTCATAGCATTTAGATTATATTGGTTATATTTAAAGAAGGGATATGCCAGTTAAAAAAAAAATCCCTGAGTTTATAGTATACCAGAAATGGTATGCTTTATAACTGATTTAATAAATGATGAATGTTTTAGATGTCAATTTTAAAATGTGTGAAAGCATATATTTTAGGTTCCTATTGTTGGGGTAACAAATTATCATAATCTTTGGTTTAAAGCAACAGAAAATTATTATCTTATAATTCTGGAGATCAGAAATCTGAAATAGATCTTATTGGGCTAAAATTACAGTGTCAGCAGGGCCGCATTCCTTCGGGAGACTATATGTGAATCTGTTCCCTTTCCTCTTCCAGCTTTTAGTGGCCATCTGCATTCCTTGCCCTTTACCCCATCTTCAAAGCCAATAGCATAGCATCTTCAAATCTCTCTCTGACTCTGATTTTCTCTTTGGCTTCCTTTTTCTACCTTGAAAGACCCTTGTAATTATGTTGGATTCACTTGAATAATGTAAGATAAAGTCTTTATTTTAAAGTTAGCTGATTGGCAACCTTAATTTCATCTGCAGCCTTAATTCCCTCTTGCTGTATGATGTAACATAGTGTCAGGCTCCAGGATTAGGATGTGGACATCTTTAAGGGACCATTATTCTTCCTATTATACAATGTGCATGGTTAAAAAAATATTTTGGACTACGTTAGTGAAGAAGTTTGAAGACCACTGTCCTACTTGTCTTCTCTTTAGCATTTGATGTTGCTGATCCCTTGCTTTTTCTGGACTCCTTTAATGTCCATGGTATCACTCCTCTTTCTTTTTTGGTTCAGAGAGTGTCCTTCATGTATTCATCTTGGGCCTATCCTTATAGTGTGCCCTGGGATTCTTTCCTTAGCCATCTTTTTACTCCTTGTATTCCAAACAGTCTCATGTAGAGTCAGGGCTTTATTTACCATCATATGTGGATGACTCCCAAGTCTTATTGTTAACTCAGACCTCATTCCTGCATGTATGTACCTAGCTTTTTGTGGGAATCTAAAAGCCCTTCAAACATAGCATGTTCAGGGTTTTACTTATCTTTTTAGTCTCAAAACTTCCTTTTGAAAATTCTTTTTTAATTGCCATGACCATATATCAAGTAGTACCTAAAATAGAAACCTGGAGTAACCATTTTTCTTTACTGTTATTCTCTATATTTCTTATTGAGATACTTTTTATTCTAGATCCATTGCTATTGTCTTAGCTCCTTATTTTTATATATGTTAATTCTTAGCCTGCTAATAGTATTCATACTTCCACTCTTAAACTCATCCTTCCTCACTTCGCTCCCTTCTTTCTCTTTCTTCCTTTCTTTTATTTATCAGAGAAATAATTTGGACAAGGGTTACAGGAACAACATTGAAGTAGGATCAGCATATTATAGAGCATTATAAAGCATTGAGGGTATAAGGAAGTAAATTTAAATCTCATGTAATATTCCTACTCAGGAATATGATTAATATTTAATTAGTATTTATATAATGTTTTTTGTGTGTATTTCAGTGTGTATAATTTGGCCATTCTGTATACACACTGTTTTTAAAATTTATTAATTTAATTCTTTATTTAAAATTGTTATGGGGTTCATATGTTTTTGGTTACTTGTCTTGGTTTTGGTATGCTTGAGTCAGGGTTATAGCAGCCAGATAGTATTCATTGTATCTGTTAGTTGGTTTTTGCCTATCCCCTCCTTCCTCCTCATCCCTGCTTGATTTCTGTTGAGTATTACTTCCCTTTGTGCACATGTGTGCTCATTAGTTAGTTTCAGTTTAATAGCAAATATGGTATTTTGTATTTTTAGCAATATATGGTATTAAATAGCAATATATATTTGTTTTTCCATTCTTTAAATGCTTCACTTAGGATAATGGTCTCCAGTTCCATCTAAATTACTGCAAAAGGCCTCAATAATTCTTCTTCATGACTTCAGGGTATTTCATGGTATAGATAGCACATAAACCACATTTTGTTAATCCACTCGTGAATTGATGGGCGCTAGGGTCGATTCCACATCATTATAATTGTGAATTATGCTGCAATAGACATTTACATGCAGCATTTTTGATAAAATGACTTCTTTTTCTTTGGGTAAATACCCAGTAGTGGGATTGCTGTGTCAAATGAAGGGTCTACTTCTAATTTTTTGAGGAATCACCATACTGTTTTCCATAGAGGTTATACTAAGTTACAGTCCCACTAACTGTGTAGAAGCATTTCTTTTTCTCTGTATCCATGCCAGCATCTATTGTTTTTGGAGTTTTTAATGAAAACCACCCTAAACCTGGGGTAGAGTGAACTCATTGTGGTTTTAATTTGTATTTTCCTGATGTTTAGTGATGTTGAACATTTTTTTCATATGTTTATCGGCCATTTGTCTATCTTCTGTTCATGTATTTTGCCCACTTTATAATGGGTTTTTTTTTTGTTGGCTGATTTACTTGAGTTCTTTGTAGATTCTGTTTCTTAGCCCTTTATCAATATATAACTTGCATTTATTTCCTCCCAGTGTATAGGTTGTCTATTTGCTCTTTTGATTATTTCCTTAGCTGTACAGCAGACCAACAACAAGCAATGAGATTGAAACAAAATGAACCAAAATGAACCCCCAAATCTTGCAATATAAATAGGCCTGGACTAGATAGATACAAAGCTGAATTTTACCAGAACTACAAAGAAGATCTATTATCCACTCAATACTATTCACAATTGCTACCAAGGAAATAAAATACTTAGGAATATACTTAACTAAGGTTTTGATAGATCTCAACAAAGAGAACTACAAAACACTGAGGAAAGAAATTGTAGACAACACAAATGGAAAAGCATATCGTGCTCATAGCTTGGTAGAACTGACTGGGCACACTTGTAACTTGGATTCAACTTGTACAAAAGTAAATTATTTAACCAAATCATGTAACCAAACCAATTATGTGTCCCCTCATAATATGAAACAAAAAGTTCATACTACCCAAAGTGATTCATAGAGTAAGTGCAATTTCTATCAAAATACCTACATTGTATTTCACAGACCTAGAAAAAATAATTATATGCCTTGTTTGGAATCAGAAAATGGCCCAAATATCTGAAGCAATCCTAAGCAAACAGAACAAATCTGGACGCATCACATTACCAGAATTCAAACTTTACTGCAAGGCTATAATAACAAAAACAGCATGGTACTGGCACAAAAATGGAGACATAGACCAATGGAACAGAACAGAGAACCCAGATACAAACCATCCATGTATAGCCGACTGATCTTTGATGAAGCAGATGGCAATATACACTAGGGAAGAGAAGCCCTCTTTAATAAATGGTTCTAGGAAAATTGAACAGCCAACATGCAGAAGAATGAAACAGGATTCATCTCTCTCACCACTCACAAAAATTAATTCATGATGGATAAAATGGTTAAATGTAAGGTGTTAAATCATTATATTTCTAGAAAAAATGTTGGCAAAACTCTTCTAGATATCCGCCTAGGCAAAGAATGTATAAAGAAGACCCCAATGGCAATCAAATCAATGACAAAAATAAAGGGAGTTGATTACATTACACTCTTTTTTTTTTTTTTAAGCGTTCTTTTCCCCCACACTTATGATTTTAAATGGCTGTAATAATAGTAGCATCGCATTAAGTTATTGTGAGGGTTAAATTATTTAATGCATGTAATCAGTGCTTGATTTATCACTTATCTTTGCCTCAGTCTCTGCAGTAATGTTATTCTCCATTTCTTGCTGCATAAATTAACTCTTTTAGCTGCATAAACAAGAGATCTAATTCTTACTTATTTGTATGGACTCCCCTCCCAATGCTGTCTTTAATAATCCTGTAATTTAGCTAAACTAAATTTATCATTATGCAGATGTGAGATGTTCTTTTATGTCTCCAAACATATGAGAACAGTTTTTTTTTTTGTCACTAAACTTTGGGAGGACTTTATTGGATATACTATTATGTTGGAAATATTGAATAATTTCACAGTTTCTATCTTTAAAGGCCTTTTCATATTAGATACAGAATTTTTCTTGTGGTACTTACAGTCATCTTTAGTAAAAACTGAGATTACAGTATTTTATTATAGCTCTTTGAAGTTGCCTAGGTATATAGCTTTCTTGTTATTTTAGTTGACTTAGAGACAGATGCTCAAGAATATAGAGTTAGGATTGGTTCATATATTCTTTAGATAAAAGGATTTCTTAACCTGGGGATCATAGAACCCTTTTCAAATGAATCTATGAATAGAATTCAAGAGGGTGGGGTAGGGGAGTGGTCAGTGAACATGGGTGGAATAATTGTATCTTGTTTAACTAATCACTAGCTGAACTTTGACACTTTCTTCAATTATGACTGGTGATGACAGACTGTGATAATATTAGTGGCATAGTGACTTTTTTACTAATAGATATCACAGATAATTTTATATTGTAATGCTGCTGTTGCTAGTTTCTCAGATACATATAGTTAGATGTAGTTTATGCTCATCTTTACTAACTGGTAATCATTAGACAGCTCAGTACCTAGTAGTTGTTCATTCACCAAAGTGAACCTGTAGGTTCTTTATATCTGTCTTGCTTTCTACTGTTCCTAAATAGAATATTCTATGTTATTTCATTTGAAAGAGCAGACTTTAATCACCTGGAAGCACTTCACAACTCTTCGAGAAGAGTTACTGAAGCTACTCCGTCTTTATAGTATCAAATTGGAATCATAGAGTCCAATCCCATTCTTACAAATGCATATTGTTTCCAAGTCAATGCGTTAAGTATGTTGATTGTGCCAAAGATGAACTCATTAACTTTAGGACAAAACCTTCTATCATTAGCTTTTGAATTTAAAAGAATTTGGAGAATACTGATATTTTTTGAGAGAAGTCTACCACGAACTTGTAAAATGAACTATGGAAGCTCTCATTATGTTTGTAACAGTATATACTGTAATTGTGAATCAATTTTTAACACTTAAAAAAATTTTTTTTGAGATAGAGTCTCACTTTCTTGCCCTGACCTAAAACTCTTGGGCTCAAGCAATCCTCTTTCCTCAGCCTCCCAAGTAGCTGGGACTAGAGACAAGGTCTTTGTTCTTGCTAGACTGGTCTTGAACTCCTGAGCTCAAGCAATCCACCCACGTCAGTCTTCCAGAGTGCTAGGATGACAGGCGTAAGCCATAGCACCTGGCAGGATTTTTTATCACTTTTTAAATATAAAAAATTTTGATGTTCAACATGACATGCATGATACCTTGTTGAAGACCACTATATAATTCAATATTATTATTTTGTCTAACCACCAACTTTCACTATGCTGTCTTTTAAAAAAATTAACTTTAATTTACTTATATTTTAAACGTACTGTCTTATATATAATGGGTTAATACTCAAACTTAAAATATTTTGACAACTGTGTTTCAATACAATTTCTTCCTTTGTAATACCACATATTTTGATTTATGGATTTAAAATTATGTTCTAAGACAGTGGTCCTCAACCTTCCTAATGCCACAGCCCTTTAATACAATTCCTGTGGGTTGCGACCCACAGATTGAGAACCGCTATTCTAAGAGGAGGAGCTTACTAAAGGTGTCCACAGGACAAAAATAACTAAAAATCTCTACTTTATATGACCATTTCCTCCAGCACGGTTTTTCTAAGTAAGTCAAGATATGTTTTTGGATAGTCCTATTTGGGGGCATTTATGTAAGAATAAATAATGCCCTATAATACAGTACAAATAAGGGCTTTTAATTCTTAAAAGTCTTCTTTCCTTTGCCTAGCACATGTTTATATTATACATATGAGCTCATAGCTAACTGTTTAATGAATCAATAAGGTAGTATACAGTGCTTTTAAAAATAGTTTTGTTATATTTGTAAAAGTTCTTATGCCCAATATAAAACCTTTACCCAATACAGAAACCTGCACAGAAAGTAGAAATCACCCAAAGAGTCATCCCTAATCATTCCTAATAGTTTGATGATTCTACAACATTCATAACAGTTTGATGATTCTACAAGTCTCCCATGCATTGTGTTTCAAACACAATTTTACATGAGGGAATCATATAATCATGCATCATTGTTTAATTGTTTTTATCCACTCAATGGATAATGAATGTCTTTCCATGTCAAGAAAACATATCTAAATCATTAATTATAGTGTTTAGTTATACCCTATTGCATTATATGTATGTACTGTAATATACTTAGTAAATCTCCTGTAATAGTTATTTTTTCACTATTTTAAGTAACACTGTAGTTAAATATCATTTAGTTAATATGTTTGTATACAAAAAATTATTTTACACTTATGTAGTTATTTCCTCTGCTATGTCTATAAGAAATGCAATTATATATTTTACATTTAGACATTACTAGACTGCCTATCATAAAAGTTACTTTCCATTAGAGTCACATAAACTGTATTGAGAGTTCTGGTTTTCCCATAACATCTTTGGCTCACAGTTTTGACAATCTTTTTTATCTTTATCAAGGTGAAAGGAAAAAGGCGCTGAATTATTACTTATGTGTAGTCTTTGATAGTACAGTTAGGTTGCATATCTTTTCATTTGTTTTAAACTCATTCATATTCTTTTACACTTACCTCATATTCATATTTGAGGGTGTGTCTATTTCTTATAGAATTATAATGTAGTTTTTATAATAACTCTGTTAGCAAATAGAGATAATACCTTGCTATATATTGCAAATATTTTTCCAGTTTGTGTTTTGATTTTGCTTATGATACTTTTAATGTTAATACCTTGCTATATATTGCAAATATTTTTCCAGTTTGTGTTTTGATTTTGCTTATGATACTTTTATACAGTTAAAATTATTATTTATTTATTTATGGTTTTTCTTATGGTGATTTACTTAGTGTAGACTTACTCCAGGATGTACTACACAATTTAAGTCTAATACTTTTAATTCTTACGTTAAATCTTGAGTTATCTTTGATGTGATTAAACTTTATATGCAGATGACTAGGGAGCACCAACATTTTTAAATTAAATAATTCATCTTTCCCCAAATTAAGATATGCCATTTATTGTCTATTAAATCATTATTAGTACTTGGATTTATTTCCTGTCTCTCCAGTCTATTTCATTATTCTTCCTATCTTTTCTAGTCCTAGTATCATACTGCTCTCTTCGTGAGTACATATCAGTATGCTTTAAAGATAAGACAAATTTTATCATTACTTTTTTTTTACAGTTTTCTGGGCTGTTTTTGCAGTGTTTTTTAGATACAACACTGCTTTGAAGCAAACTTCTTAGTGTAATGATTGCTTGCAAGGTTTGAAAACTGAGGTCCACGTTCCTATTTCACAGCTTAGAGATGCAAGCATAATTTTTGCTCATAGGGGATGCATAAGATTGTGATGCTACTTGAAAAGAGTTGCGTGTAAGTAAGGAGTAATAGTAAAAGATGTTATTGGAAAATTAAGTAGAGGCCAGATCTATAGGACTTTTGAGCCATGTTTATTTGAAATTTATTCCTAGGTTTGAAGAAAGTCATTGAGGCATAAAAGCAGGTGATATGATGTGAACCTATTTGTGTTTTAGAAGGTATTCCATGTGCAATATGGAGGATGGGAAAGACTAGAAAAGAGAATGTGGGTGAGGTATGGACATGACCATGGAGGAAATTGAATATATTGAATCTATTGGGGAAATACTAAGAATCAGAATGTGGGGAAATGGAAGGGAGATGGAGATGTCAAGGTTGACAAAATGTTATCAAGTATATAGAAATGAGGTTGAATTTAATTTAGGTAATAGTACACATTATTAATATTTTAGTATTTTATTAAAATTACTCATAATATGTACTCCTTATAAACATTATTGTTAATACTAATTATTATTACTTTTTGGTTAAAGGAGTATTTCTTTCATTAAATTTTTAAAATTTTTCTTGAATTTTGTATTTAATTGTTTTAGTTTGAAGTTTTTTTTTTTTTTTTGAGACAGAGTCTCACTTTGTCACCCTCGGTAGAGTACCGTGGTGTCACTGCTCACAGCAACCTCAAACTCTTGGGCTTAAGTGATTTTCTTGCCTCATCCTCCCAAGTAGCTGGGACCACAGGCGCCAGCTACAATGCCTGGCATTTTTTGAGAGACAAGGTTGCGTTCTGGCTCAGGCTGATCTCAAACTCATGAGCTCAGACAATCTACCATGAGCTACTAAGCCTGACCAAAGGAGTATTTCTTAATCTTTGTGAATATAAATACTCTATTTTAAAAATAAAAAGTTAATGTAGATTTCTCCCTTCCTACATGATCTGTGTATTTTATAGTAGCAAATGACTTCTATAATGTTTTTAAGGGACTTTTAATTTTCTACAACATCACGAGCATACTGGATATTATTCACGCATATATTTTGTTAGGGCTGAATAAAAGTCAAAATGGCAGTAGTTACTACATGAATGGATTAACAAATTGTGGTATATGTATACCATGGAATATTATGCAGCCTTAAAAAATATGGAGACTAAACCTCTTTTACGTTTATATGGATGGAGCTGGAACATATCCTACTTAGTAAAGTATCTCAAGAATGGAAGAAAAAATATCCAATATACTCAGTACTATTATGAAACCAATTTATAGTCACTCACACTTTCATATGAAGAATAGATCACAACTATGGCCCCGGATTAAGAAGGGAGGAGGGAGGTTGGGAGAGGAGGGGGAAGGTTATATCTAGGAAGGGGGAATGGTGGAACCACACCTATGGTACATATTGCAAGGATATATGTCAGATCTATTAAGTATAGAGTATAAACGTCTTAACATAATAATTAAGTAAATGAGATGAGGTATATATTAACCAGTGTGATGTACAAGCTCCTAATTCTGTATGAAATCAGCACATTGTACCTCATAAATGCATTAATGTATACATGATCTATGTGTTTATGATTTAATAAAAAAATAAATTATTATAGTACATTCAAAAAAAATTTAAAGTGATGGGACTCTTGGAATAACCTTTCAAGTCCTCCATCTCCCCTTTGAGATCTGTAGTCCAAAAGTTTAGAACTATTGGTTAAAACAATTCTTTGTTTTAGAACATTGTGTTTATTTTGAAGATTTTAATTCCAGATATATACCTTTGTCCCTTCTATTGAAAAAGTAATTTCAGAAAATAGGATCTACTTCTTTCAAAAAAGACATATTTCATTAAAGAAGAGGAGGTAGTTAACAAATGTGTTTAATATAAATTAGAATTTGTTAAATGTAATAAAGGTAAAAATTTAAAATGGTCTGCACAAGTAGAAATGAGGAATTTCAGTGAACTTATGTTTTCCTCTTATTTCTGTATCATTATACAAGTAATTTTACAAATAAGTCACTGGAGAATTTTTCTTGTTCTTAATTCATTTAATACACAAGTAATTGTGCTATAATGTGAACTATATTGTAAAAAGATTTCTTACTAATGCATAAATCATTTTGTGCTGCTACTGTAATTCATTGAGAGTCACCAGTCAGGAACTTTTTGTGTATATTTCTTTCCTGCTTCTTAGCAATTCAGAAGAATGCCTTGTAGAATTATATTGGTATTTAATTTCACCTTACAGAGTGGTCAATGTCTGCATAAACATATTCCTGTGATATTATAAAAAACCATTTTTCTCTAAAATTTAATTATAATTGGTTTTTGTTTTTAAAGGCTCTTTGTAAAAATGTTATTACCTTTATATTTCTGAAAATTTCCTAAAACAGTGAACTTTTATGTTGTTTATTTAAAAAGAATAACTTTTGACACCATAAAAGTTAATATTAATTTATTTTGATGTTATTGAATGCATTTTTGGGTTCAGTATTGCTGGCATGGTCAAGAGAAAAAGAGTTTAATATGATGAAAAAAGACACAGAGAATTGCAAAGTAGTTGGAGAAATAGGGAATATACATATTAGATATTGAAATGATATTATATTGAATGTTACATACAAAATAGATTTTACTGTTTGTTCATTCAACAGTGGCCTATTTAATGTACACTGTAGTTTAATAATTGCTTTAACACAGGGTTTTACATTACATGTTGATTGCTATATAAAGTTACTAAATTCTTTTTCACTCATTATTTATTTAAGGAATATGGTTGTTAACAAAAGGAGTGGCGTGGTGCGGTAGCTAATGCCTATAATCCTAGCACTCTGGGAAGCTGAGGCTGGTGGATTGCTTGAGCCCAGGAGTTAGATATCAGCCTTGAGGAAAAGTGAGACTCCGTTGCTACTGAAAATAGTGGCAGGTGCCTGTAAACTGGGGCAAGAGCATCGCTTGCGCCCTGGAGTTTGAGGCTGCTATGAGCTATGACACCACAGCACTCTGTCCAAAAAAAAAAAAGATCCGCAACAAAACAAAAGGACTGTGTTTTAAGTATACTTCATATGCCTTTTGTTCATGGGATTTGCAGAGAGTATGTTTATAATGATTGACATTATTTTAAAAGACAAATTTATCACTCAAGCGACTCCAGACATTCAAAGAAAACTCCAGAAATTGGCTCTAGGCCCAAACCATAACCTGAAGAATCTTCTTAAAATGGCCACTGTGGTCTTTTATAACCGAGACCTGGAGAGAAAGGAGGAAAAAGAGAGAAAGGAACAGAAAAGAATGACAGCTCTAGTAATAGCACTCCAACAAACGAGTAACTTTCTGCAGCAGAGGGAAACCAGAGGAGCTAAAAACAAGTGCTTCCAATGTGGTCAGACTGGCCACTTCAGAAAAGACCGCACCCAGCAGCACCACTGGCTGGGCAAGCCACCTGGCCCCTGTCCAGAATGCAAGGGTGACCACTGGAGGGTGGCCTGTCCCCAGAGGCGAAGGCCTCCTGGGACAGTGACCCCATCAGAGGCCAAACTGGACTGAAGGTGCCTGGGGCAAATTCTCATGGCTCCAGCTTGTGTCATCACCCCTCAAGAGCCCCAGGTTTGCCTTATAGTGGAGCGCCAACAGATAAAATTTCTTTTGGACACTGGAGCAACCTTTTCTGTACTTCTCTCTAGCCTTGGTCTTTTATCCCCCAAATCCATAACTAAACAGGGGGTGTCTGGAAAGCCGGTTACCAAATTTTTCTCCCAGCCTTTAAGCTGCAATTGGAATGACTTGCTGTTCTCTCATGCCTCCCTAATCATGCCTGAAAGTGTTGCTCCCCTTTTGAGGAGGGACATACTAACTAGAACAGGAACTTTTCCCTCCTGGAGATCTAGTCATGATCAAAACTCCTCCCTCTAATTCACCTTCCCTAACCCCAACTTGGGAAGTCCCCTTTCCTGTTAGCTTGTCTTCTTCTACAGCTGTTAAAGTTATAGGAGTTGATTCCTGCATACATCACTCACGAGTAAAATCCTGGAACCCTCCATCCTCAATGGAGGCAGACAGTGAAGACAGCCAACCACAGACCACTTACACTTGTGAGCCAAAAGAAAGTTTGAAGTTATTATTCAGGAAACAGCAAAAAAAAAAAAAAAAAAATTCCTAATATGGTTTTCTTTTAGCATCACTGAGTAAGTGCTTCTGACCTGATGCTGCTCTACCTTTGCCTATTACTGATTATACTAATCAGATTTGTGTCATCAAGCCACACTCAATGAAGATGGTTCCAGTCCATGAACCATCTTTCATCCTCCAGAGAAACCCTAACTGCCCCCTTCTAACATCGCCTGATTCAGCAGGAAGCAGTTAGATCGAGTCTTTGCCCCTTTTCCCTAACAGCAGTTAGGGTTTCTACTCGGAGAGGGAGAATTGATGCAGGACATTTGGCATCCTGGCCAGCTCAGCGGAGCTGGCAGACCTGCTGCCTCCTTGGCGGTGTTGGTGCTGCGGCAGCCAGATGAAGAACCAGCAGGCTCAATGACTGGCAAGGAGGGGGACCTCCAACCCCCACCAGAGGCTCCAATAGCCAAAAAGGCCGGACAACTGCTGAGGAGTCACCTGTGCCTCAGTGTCTCCTTCACTTTGCACTTGGGACTAAATGTGGAACTCCCATTCCCTATGCCTAGGTCAGTTTCATGTGAATTTCCTGGGCCTCAATTCCATGAATGGACTGTGTCCATTCATTGATGCATTCATTCACTTTGCCCCGGAGGGGACTGTGTTCGTTCATTGACACATTCATTCACCTTCCAAATAAATAAATTAATTAATTAAATTAAAAAAAAAAAAAAAAAGACAAGCGTTTTCCCTGCCTGTGGGTACCAGTGTAAGGTAAGTTGGGGGCTCTGCAGAACACCTTACAGGGACCCACCAAGTACATTGAGCAAGAGGACAAGGTCAGACAATAGGGTCATATCTGGTCTTCTAGGACTGCTATAAGTTGCCTGTAATGAGAATAGGATCTTTAAAACCCCAAGGTCTCTGAGAAGAAATAGGAGAAGCTGAGTTGAACATCCATGGCCTGCTACAGAAAGATACCCTGCAAAGAAACACACCCTATGGCAGATGTTTCTAGGGGAAGCATCTAGGCTAGTGGCCAAGGTTTCTGTAATGTAAGAGCCAAGGTGAGGCCAAATCAGGGAGAGCCAGAAGGACAATCGCCAGGTCTTGACCAACACCAGGATCCCAGCCTTGGTTACAGATGCCAGAACACCTAGTAATAAAGCAGGAATTCCTCAGGAAAGCACCCAGGTCAGTCCAACTACAACAGAGCCCAGGAGGACCAGGATTCAAGGAGCACAACTTCCCCCACTTTCAAGAGCTCTCTACCCTCATCAGGAAATCACACTCAATACCAGCTCAGCAAGGAAGAGAAGTACCTGGATGTAGAGTGGGCAAATTTGTGCCACAAAACACTTTCACTATTTACTGCCTACTTTCTGTGACCCAGACAAAGGAAAAGTAACAACAGGTCAGCCAACATCCATCTTGAAGGAATTCAGTTTCTTAGGGTACAGATGTTAAATAGTAGCTGTGAGACAGCAATAAAAGGGGCTATCATAAAAATGTACATGAGGCAAATGGCACAGAGGATACAATGATAAACTATGAGGGAATTCAGGGAAGGCCTCCTAAAATTAGGGACCCTTAAGCTGCATCTTGATGGACAAGTTGGAGATTTCTGATTGGAAGTGGAAGAAATATTCTCCTGAATTTGCTAAAACAAAAAGAAGAGAGAGGAAGGGAATTTGTTGAAGGCATTCACACCTTGAGAGGTAGGAACCTAGGCAGCACAAAGGAACCTAAGCAGGACCTTGTTACTTGTTTACTTCTCTTTACATGTTTGTAGTTTTTCTTCCTACTATAGATTAGTTTCTTCTAATTAATGGTTTCCACTCCAGTCTTTCCAACACTGCCACCCAAGAAGGAAGACATCTCCTTTCAAGTTCCTGTTTGAAACATCACAAAGAAGGATTCTGATTGGCCATGGTTGGATCATGAGCCTATCCTGGACCAATCATTGTAGCTAGAAAGTAGGAGTGCTATGATTGGCCCAGTCTAGGTACGCTGGCCATCTGACTGCACCAGGAAGGCAAGGACACATGGGAAGTGAGCAGCATTATTTGGACCCATGGCCAGAGCAATGGAAGAGCCACCTCTTGAAGAACACAAGTGCTATTCAGCAAATGGACAGGTTAAGCAGACAAAACTAACCATCCAGGCCAATGCAACATTGGCACCACTCTATATTTCCGTATCCCATTAATCAACAGTCCACAAGACAAGGCTATTTTCTATCACATATGTTCTATGTACACCTGATTCTGCCAATTTGTTTAGAGGCACATCTTGCCTGTTAAAACCCTACCAGCTCACCACAGGCTATTGAAATGATATCCCTTTCATGATGTCCCCACTTGAACGGGTCTCTTTGCCTTGAAATTTGACTATAATTTGTCCTGACCTCTCCTATGGGACTTAAACCACTTTCTACTGTGCTTAATTAACAACAATTAGTCCCTTCCTAAAACTGGGAATGGTGAGGAGGAGTCCCTCAAACAAGAAGATAATAAATTATAATACCATCTTCCATCTACAGAGATTAGTAGAGAAAGATATCTTGCTCAAGAATTTGAACTAGCCAAAAATAAAGGAAAAAAATCACTTTCAAAACTTTGGCAAAGTATTTGTTTAACTAAAGGGAGTCACAAGAGGGGTAAAAATGTGTTGTTTGGCAAAAAATTTGTAACGGGCCAGGCCTCCTTTCGTCTGCTGACAAAGGTAAGACTCTAAGCAGAGTCTGGAATCAAAACCGCTCTTTACGAAGTTAAACACTTACCTTCACTGAGAGCCAAAAAATCTCAGCAGGTTACATCACCTTTAGGAAAATGTTTCTCTTCCTTAATAAGGATTTCTGTAGTGACTGATTCCTCTTATGGTATTCAGGCTCTCTTCAGGGAGTTTCTAGACTGAATACACATACTCATGCCCATGTGTCTATTCAATGAAACTTCATGAAAGGGAGGAAGGCAAAGAGGAAAAGAACAAGGAAGCCCATGAGTTAAAAGTAACTTACCTTTAAAAATTATCATTAAAACTTCTGAAATGTCTTCATACCTCTAAATACTTACTGTGTCAAAGATTATTTTTCACATTAGGAACTTGACCTCCAAACATGAAATGAGCTCATGAAAAAGGTCGAAACAGTGGTTTCATAATACTCACTTCCATTCCCCGCACTCCCAGCCTCTCTAACTGTATCTTCTCTGTCTGAAACAAACCTGTGAACTTTTCAGGACACCCTGAAAGCTCTCTGACACCATCCTTTTCTCTGTTTGCCCTGCCTCTTCCTCTCCTAAGCCAACTAACTTGCTTCAGGCATCTGTGCATCCATCCCCAAGCCTAGCACAATGATGTGTGTAAGTTCTCTACCTATACATAGGCGGAAGGTATCAAGACATAAAAACAGCCCTCCCATCTTGCTTCTCCAGAGTCTCCCCTGTCACTTCTCTTCCTAGTAGAGATTCAGGAAAGAGAGAGAGAAGCTAAGATGGTGAGGCACAATGACACCTTTTAAAGCAAAGGTAGCTACCATGATGTTCACCATCCCTTACCTTTACTAAAAGGAGGTAAAACATACCAGGAAGAACAAACCCTCTCAAGTCCAGTGTCCTGGTTCTTGGCCTGGCTCTGACAGTTATTGGCTTTGATCTTGGGCAGCTCATTTGTCCTCACTGGGCCTCAGAGATTACAAACACATCTAATATAGGTCTTTGACAAGATAACACATGTGAAAAACACTTTGTTCATACACCATTCTCCTTCCTTATTCTACCAAGGTTGCCATTCTCTGCATTTCCCGGTATGGCCTTGGGAATAAACTTAAAACTCTCTAAGCCTCTGTCTCTTCACCTATAAAGCAGAAGTAATATCTGATCACAGAGTTATTTTGAGAATCAGGTATCACGTATGTAAAGCACCTACTATAGCTTAGTAAACAGCAGTTAATAAAGTACCACATACAAGGTATATATATTTGTTATTTTGACTATGACAACAGAACATTTGTTGCTAAGCTCTCCAAGGTTGTCAAGCTTTCAGATATGCATTGCCTCCCTTGGCAACTGTAGACTGGTTTTAGACCAGCAAAAAGAACAAAGAAGGGGGGCGAAGTAGTTCTTCACTCTGTGTGTCATTAGAGAGGCATATGACATGAGCCGGGGTAGAGGAGAGTGAGAGACATTGCATAAGTGGATAAAGGCAGAAAGAAAAGAACATTTTAACATTTCCTAGGGCCTGATGATTTTGTACTAAAGTATGCATTTTTTTTTTTTTGGCAGTTTTTGGCCGGGGGTGGGTTTGAACCCGCCACCTCTGGCATATGGGGCCGGCGCCCTACTCCTTTGAGCCACAAGCACCACTCCATAAAGTATGCATTTTAA
This sequence comes from Perodicticus potto, assembly GCA_963574655.1. Classification (NCBI taxonomy): domain Eukaryota; kingdom Metazoa; phylum Chordata; class Mammalia; order Primates; family Lorisidae; genus Perodicticus; species Perodicticus potto. The sequence goes on from CAUYRH010090867.1 coordinate 17,028, forward strand.
AGATTGAATGATAACTCATGAGAGCTGTCAGTAAAGGCCACTCCCTATATTTTTTAAATCTTTGATTAATAAACATTAATTTTTTTAGTTGAATCTCCTACTGAAAACAAAACAAAAATCCAGGCATTCCTGGAGCCCTTGAAGCAGAACGGGAGTAGATTCTGGCCCACTCCAATCATTAACCACTGGACTCCCAGGACAGCCTGTCCTGGAGCTGCCTATGAAATGATCAAGCCAACTTTCCAGAACCCAGGAGTATATTTTGGGCAGCTTGGTTTTAACTGCTTTCATCATGCTCCCTCCTAGAAACTGATCATTTGCAAACTCACTGCTTTAAGTTACACGCTTTTCTCTTCCCTCTGAAGGCATGAAAATAAGAAAGTGCTAGATATACTTTTAGTGGAAATATGAAATTGGTGGGTTCCTGCTATCACAGTTTTCCTCTTACATGTTTTATTAAATCCTCTAAATTTTCACATCCCTCCCTAAACAAGCCAGTCATGTATTTATGTCTGGGTGTTCGTCAAAGAATAGTGAAAACAAAAACAGTAGGGAATACTGGGGGGCTGGGGAGGGCAGGACAGGCGAAAAAAAAGGAGAGAATAAAAGAGAATAGTTCTCATCAAATACAGAGAGGTTCGCCAATAAGCCGGAAATTCCAAGCCCTCCACACTTCCCTCATGCTTTCCCAGGTGACTCGAGCCTCTATCTGAGAAGGATTAGCTGACGATCAGAAGGAAGGAGAGAGTGAGGAAGAACTCAAGCCATCTTAGTTTAGAAGAAAGACTAAAATAGTCATACTATCCTCTACGAAACAAAAGACCATAATTCTTCACAAATTGGCCATCAGGATGAAAACTCAGGTTACTGGGTATGTCTTCCACCATATGGAGGTGGTGTGAGTGGGTCCCGGGAGATCTGTCCCAGTACTAAGAGGGGACAGCTTCTGTCAGCTCTTCATCCACCCTCTAGGGCAGTGCCTAATATCCTAAAAAGGCTTGTTAAAATAATTCTCCATCACAGATAAGCTCCATCATCCTCACCTATAAAACGAGGTGAGGGCCATGTCATTTTGATGGCCCTTTTGGCTCTAAGGGTCTATGGTTCTAAGATCCCGTCCAGCTAACATGATAGCGTGACCAAACCTGCTCGCCACAAATAACGTCACCCTGATTTAATACAGAAAGAAAGTCTAATGGTCCCCAGCTCTCTGCTACCAACCTTATTTCCACTAGTCTTTTGTTTATTAGCGTCAAATAATCATTTTCATATCCCGGGTACCTGCTTTCACTTGAATCAGGTTTAATTTATACATAGCTATGTTATGACTTTCTGTTGTAGCTCATGCTGGCCATGCTCCAACTTTGGATTTAAAATGAGAGTGTGATTAATGCCTTCCCTACAACTGCAGTGGACTCCCAAGGTTCTCCACTGATCTCATAATCATTAATCCCACATCTCTCCAGGTTGTCAAGCTGCTCAGGCCCCTTACAACGCAGGCACCCAGTCAGTCGGGTGGACAATATACACGTAAAAATAAATAAAGCAGATTATTCCCCAAATTTAAGTAGGTTAGAATTAGCACAGAGATTTGGTAGCCTTACAGAACGATACTTGCCTTCAAGAAGCTCTCAGTGGGCTCAGTGCCTGTAGCTCAGTGGCTACACCGGAGCTGGCAGGTTCAAATCCAGCCCGGGCCTGCCAAACAACAATGACAACTACAACAACAAAACAGCCGGGCGATGTGGTGAGCGCCTGTAGTCCCAGCTACTTGGGAGGCTGAGGCAAGAGAATCGCTTAAGCCCAAGAGTTTGAGGTTGCTGTGAGCTGTGACACCACTGCACTCTAGCGAGGGGGACACAGTGAGACTCTGTCTCAAAAAAAAACAAAAACAAAAAACACACACTCTCAGTGTACCAGAACTAATAATACTCACTAAAGTATTAGTGAATTAGAAGTGATTAAAAGTTTTTTCTTTTAATTTACAAATGGGGGATAATTTCAAACTCATAGAAAAGCTGAAAGAATAAGAAAAGCCCAGAGAACACGGGGATATACCCTTTCCTCTGATTTACTTATTTTTAACACTTTCTTCTACTTTCTATTTGTGCACAAGTCACTTTCATAAGCACACGCTGGTGCTGTCTCATACACATGTTCTTCCCCAGAACCATTTAATAGTAAGTCACGTATATCATCACCCCATAGCCCATGACTATCTCTCCTGGAGACACACAGGCTTTCATGGTGAAACTTTTAAATCCCCGACATTATAAGATTGATAAAATACAAAAAACAATTTTCTTGGGCACAAAATAAAAAGAAATTTAATTTCTAAAACAGAGTAACAGATGAATGGCATGCTGAATGCAAACGATTGACATCCCCAGGGACAGAATTTGAAGGACAGTAGCCAAGCAACATGAGAAATGTGTTCTGGGTGAGATTTTCTACTAGCCTTGTGTGGTCAACTCCTCTTATTCCTAGGGTTGGCCTTGATCCCAGCCAAACAGCAAACAAGCAAGCACACACTTCTATTTCACTGAGGAGGAAGGAAGAAGATCCTCAAAGCTAACCAGGTATGTTGATGACTACCAGAGTCCATCCTTCCCGACAAAAAGCACAGGGCAACAGGGTAAGTCCTTCTACACAACAGGTGTGCTCCCAAAGGACGATGCTGCAGAGATAACATGCTTTCAGAGACATGAAAGCATGCAAGCTTTCTTTCTGCTTGCAAGCTCATGAAAATATTCCTTTTCTCCTGGAATTAAAAGCATAACCAGATAAATTCCTACGTAAGACAGCGATAGGAAAGGTTACTCACTACTTTTCCTGTTTTTTTAAACCTCAGAAGGCAACAATCACTACTTGCTAAGACCAGCCGAAGACGGTACAGCAGGTACTCAGGACTCCTCCTCCACTGCGTCCCCACACCTGCTGGCCCCTTGGTTTCCACGGCCCACACCACAACAGCAGTAGGTGGCAAGTAAGAGGGAATCAGCCATGTAAACCCACTCCACCACTCAGCATGCTGCAGATAAAGAGCTCCTTTTCCTTTGGCAATAAATGATTTACTTTTGTTCAGTAAACTTTATTAATATGACTGTATTCCCTGAAAAATACTGGCTTTCATGTTGAAGTTATTTTTTTCTTCAATCCTTTTCTTATAATAGCCATAAATCAAGAAAATGGTATAAAATAGAAATAGCCATTTTCTTAGGTACAAATTATTTTTCTTAAGACACACTTAAAACTAAAACAGAAGCAGAAACTGGGTGTTAACCACACATAGTTCTCTGCAAATCCCACAAAGACTGGACATGTTTAAATCAACAGAACTCTTTACTGTCAAGGTAACTCCAAGGTAACTCTGATTAAGTGAATCCAAAACATTTACCTTGTACTCAACTCCCTTTTTTTTTTTTTCAAAAAAACAAAAAACAAAAAAAAAATAGAGCACTGCGTTCAGTACACAGTAACACAAAGGTAGATTCAAAGTGAAAGAAACACAAGGAGAACGAGTAGTTTTACTTCTGAAATCTATGCCTAAAGTATCTAAATACTTCATAAAGACGTGTATAAACATGCACTTCATCAGAAAACAGTCTGGCAAAAACATAAGGGAAAAAAGCAAAGTAAAAATCTGAAAACATCTAGTTTGGCTCTAGGGGAAAGAAAAGACACCGCCATCTACCTTGTCTAGATGTCCTTCTCCGAATCTTCATTTTGGGAAAGGAAGGCCACGAGTAATTAAAAGGTGAGTCTGAGTCAGAATCCATCTTTTTGTTTTGGCAAAATCAACCGATTAAACAGCAGAGACTCAGGAAGCACTCCGGGGCGTCCCCAGCCAGGAGGCAACTCTGCCCGTGTGATGCTGGGCTGGATGAAACAGCTCTCGACACCGGGGAGGGAGAGGCAACAAATGTTGTGCTTCCTTTAGGCGTTCAGGCATGTAGACCGACCAGGAGGCTGTAAATATTAAAGCCAAACCGGGGAAGTAAAAGGCGAAGGGGGAGCCAAGAGTCTCGCTGAAACAGCGCAGTCCACTTATTCAAAAGGGCGCGGGGAGCAAATGAATCATTAACTCTCCTTTCTGTGTTACTGGAAATGGAAATGAAGGAGGAAGGCAACTGGGAACTGAATGAGAACTGCCTGGGACTCGAGAAAAGCCTCCCAAAGCAGCGCTTGTTTTGCTCTGGAGCCAGAGTATCCTTTCTCAGAAAAGCCACCCTGTGCAGCATTAGATAAAGGTTGAGGTTTATGTGTGTGGACAGCCAGAAAGCTTGATCCACGGGCAAATGAAAGGCCTCAGACTCAGGGTCGGGCTCTTTCCTGAGCAATTTCTTCTTTCATACTACTGGCAGCTTGGGCACATTTTTGGATCTAAGCATCAAAACAGTTCTGATCATTCATTTAACCAGGCTCACTGTCATTTCAATCCTAAAGTGGTTGGAAGCTTTAACTTTCATATAGCATTGTACCTAACTCATATTTTCATGCAAAGTCACCTACTACTGTTTAATACAATTGGAGTATTTTCCTAAATTGTCACCAGATTTGGCCGTCAATCATGATTTTGGCGCCCTTCTAGCTCTGATCTAAACGTTCGGTCCATCTCAATAGAGATAGGGATTGATTTACCACAAACCAACAGTTCTCCTGCAGTCTCCCTGAACAACTCTCCAGTAATTAGCATTCAGTAGAGGCTCATTACTGCCTCCCCATAAATCTTGACCCTGCTCAAACTCCCTTCTCTATTTCCTATAGGCACACAGATGGGCATGTCCCAAATAAGCTCAAGCACAGCAGTCAAGATCTGTGGTGGGAGAAAGTTTATCCCACGGAGACGTCTCCTTAAAGCATTTCTTTCACTAGGAACCATAACAAGAAATACGGTGTTTTGTTTTACAACTTATCTGATACCCAAATAAACTAAAGGAAATCAGAAATAATATGAGGAACCATTCAGCTCCACAGATTTGGAGCCTGATGGTATGTGTCTTAATTAACATTCATCTCTTTACTTTTATTATTCCCCTAAGTGTAAGCACTATTATAAGACCCTGTGTAAGAAAATAGCCGCAAAGCCTGCTCTGTGACAGCTAATCCGGTCTGATTAGGTAGGGGTTGAGTGAGGGGCATAGGCAGAAGAGAAAGGAAAGAGAACACTTGATTTCAAATTTAAGTAAATCAGAATTAAATAAATCACTACTGTGTTTTTACATAGCTTGTCACATAAACACACAATAAGAGCAAAATACAGCTGGAGTGTAGTTGCAAGCATTGCAAACTAAGGGAAGAGAAATATGACTATATGTTCTACATTGTGGCTTTTTATTTGAGGAATGATTGCATATTCTTCCTAATCAGGAAGAATATGCTGGGCACAAGCATAAGCATTAATAACTCTCAGCCCTAACATCAGACAGAAGAGTTTTAGTCCATATGGAGCTTTAATAAAAATATATCCCAAATCCTGTGAAAAAGAGTTTACATTCAGTCTCCGTTTTAGAGCACGGTGCCTAGGACATGGAAGGCATTTGCTGAAAGAATAAATGATTTACAAACATGTGGCCACCATGCACAGAATATTTGGTAACATTTTTAAAGAACATTTTGTAAATGAAGCTACCTTTAACTACACTTTCCCTGTGTATGGTGACTCTGGGGACACCCCATAGTTGGTCTCCTGTGTAACTGATCTTCACCCTGTGGATGAAGAATGTTTACGTGACAACCGTAGTATTTTCAGTATCTGCTGATTAAAAACATATCTTTTTTTTTTTTTTTTTTTTTTTTTGAGACAGAGCCTCAAGCTGTCACCCTGGGTAGAGTGCCCTGGCATCACAGCTCACAGCAACCTCCAATTCCTGGGCTCAAGCAAGTCTCCTGCCTCTGCCTCCCGAGTAGCTGGGACTACAGGCGCCCGCCACAACGCCCGGCCATTTTTTGGTTGCAGCCGTCATTGTTTGGCGGCCCGGGCTGGATTTGTTTGTTTTTTTTTTTTTTTTTTTTGTGTTAGAGCCACACGCTATCACCCTGGATAGAGGGCTGTGGCATCACAGCTCACAGCAACCTCCAATTCCTGGGCTCAAGCGAGTCTCCCGTCTCTGCCTCCCAAGTAGCTGGGACTACAGGCACCCGCCACAATGCCCGGCCATTTTTTGGTTGCAGCCGTCATTGTTGT
>CAUYRH010090869.1:0-16748 GCA_963574655.1 Perodicticus potto
GAGCTGGCGGGTTCAAATCCAGCCCGGGCCCGCCAAACAACAATGACGGCTGCAACCAAAAAAAAAAAAAAAAAAATGGCCAGGCGTTGTGGCTCTGTCTCAAAAAAAAAAAAAAAAAAAGTACATGAAAACTGTTGCTAAAAAGAACTGCTGTCAAGAGAATGAGGAGACTGTCCTCTGTCCCAAGACAGAGACTGGGAAAAAATATTTGTAAAAGATGGATTTGATAAGGGACTGTTATCCAAAATATACAAAGAACTCTTAAAACTAAACATTAAGAAAATAAAAAGATTGATTTAAAAATGCTCAAAATACCTCATCAAAGAAGATACACAGATGGCAAACAAACATGAAAAGATGCTCAACATCATATGTCATTAGGAAACTATAAATTAAAATGGTAATGATATACCACTACACACTTATTAGACTGGCCTAAAACTCCAAACCCTGACAATACCAAATGCTGACAAGGGCGTGAAGCAACAGGAACTCTCATTTATTGCTGGCAGGAATGCAGAATGGTACAACCACCTTAGAAGACATTCTGGCAGTTTCTTAACAAAACTAAACACTTGCACAGAAATGTTTATAGCAGTTTTATTTATAATTGCCAAAATTTAGAAGCAACCTAGATGTCCTTCAGCAAGGGAATGGATAAATAAACTGTGGTACATCCAGGCAATGAAATACTATACATGGCTTGGCACCTGTAGCACAGTGGTTACGGCGCCAGCCATATACACCAAGGCTGGCAGGTTCAAACACAGCCTGGGCCAGCTAGAACAACAATGGCAACTGCAACAAAAAATAGCTGGGCATTATGGCAGGCACCTGTAGTCCCAGCTACTAGGGAGGCTGAGGCAAGAGAATCGCTTAAGCCCAAGAGTTTGAGGTTACTGTGAGCTGTGACGCGTCAGAACTCTACCAAGGGCAACATAGTAAGAATATGTCTTACAAAAAAAGATAGAAAGAAATACTATTCATTGCTAAAGAAATCTATCAGACCATGAAAAGACAATGGGCAAAATACCTGAACAGACACCTCACCAAAGAAGATACACAGATGGCAAACAATTTAAATGCATGTTACTAAGAGAAAGAAGCCAACCTAAAAGGGCTGCATACTGTACAATTCCAACTATAGGACATTCTGGAAAAGGGAAAACTATGGAAACAGCAAAAAGATCGTTAGTGGCAAATCATAACCACTTTGAGATATCATCTAACTCCAGTAAAATTAGCCCACATCACAAAATCCCCAAACTACAGATGTTGGCGTGGGATGTGGAGAGAAAGGAACACTTTTCTACTGCTGGTGGAAATGCAAGCTAATATGACCTTTTTGGAAAGAAGTTTGGAGAACACAAGGAACTAAAAGTAGACCTACCATTTGATACTGCAGTTCCTCTACTAGGTATATACCTAGGTAATCAAAAGTCATTTTACAGCAAAGACATTTGCACCAGAATGTTTATTGCAGCCCAATTTATAATTGCCAAGACATGGAAACAGTCCAAGTGTTCATCGACCCATGAATGGATTAACAAATTGTGGTATGTGTATACCACGGAATACTATGCAGCCATTAAAAGATGGAGACTTCACATCTTTTATGTTTACCTGGATGGAGCTGGAACATATTCTTAGTAAAGCATCTCAAGAATGGAAAAAAAAGTATCCAGTGTACTCAGTACTACTATGAAATCAATATATAATCACCTACACATTCATATGAATGGTAAAACATAACTATAGTCTACAAAGTAGAAGGGAAGAGGAGAGAGAGAGAGGAGAAGAGGGCGGGAGGTGGGAGGAGAGCAGGGTATTTGAGGGGACCTGACCTAATGTGCATGATGCAATGGTACATTTCAAAACTGTTAAGAAACGAGTACAATTGTCTTACCACAACAAATAAGTAAGCGAAGTGATGGATGTGTTAATCAGTTCAGTGTAAGCATTTCACATTGTATATCAAATCACTACACTGAACCCCTTAAATGCATCAGTGTACACAGTTATTTAATAAAAAAGAAAAAAAACCCATTACTTGCCAGGGTTTAGAGGAGAGGGAAGGATAGATGAAACGCAAAAGATTTTTAGGGGAGTGAAACTGTTCCGTATGATACTATAATGATCGATACATACATACATTTGTCTGAACCCATAAATGGATAACACCAAGATTGAACCCTAAATAGAGACTTTGGGTGATAATGATGTAGGTTCACTGATTGTTAACAGTTGTCAGCGTAGGTGCAGTGGTTGTAATACACGTACCACTCTGGTGCTGTATGTTAATAGAAGTGGAGGAGGCTGTGGTGGGCAGCAGGTATGTAGGAACTGTCTACTCTGCTTATTTTTGTTTTGTACATAAAATACTCTAAAAAACAGTCTTTTTTTTTTAAAGTTCCCCTAAATTGTGATGGATTACTTGGATTATGATTCTCTCTTCCTTTCTTTATTTCCCAAATTTTCTGTAAATATATTACATATATAATTTTAGAATTTTAACTGAGTTTTGGACAACAGAATAAATTTTTTTTTTTTTTTTGAGACAGAGTGTCACTATGTCGCCCTCGGTAGAGTGCCTTGGCATCACGGCTCACAGCAACCTCCAACTCTTGGACTTAGGTGATTCTTTTGCCTCTACCTCCCAAGTAGCTGGGACTACAGGCTATTTTTTTCTGTTGCAGTTGTCATTGTTTAGTAGGCCCGGGCCAGGTTCAAACCTGCCAGCCTCAATGTATGTGGCCAGTGCCCTAAGCACTGAGCTGTAGGTGCCGAGCCAGAATAAATTCTTAACTTGAGATGCAACCCTTAGTTCTATAGATAAAAACCAGTTACCTAACTTTCCAGGAAGACTATTTGAACATGAGAAGCTGGGGTATTAGGTTATGGTTAGAATGAGCCTATCTGAGACTGGTTCAGCTCCTTGAATTCTTCTTTCTTCAGTCAGTTTCACTCACTTTCTCCGCTGTGTTCTCACAATTCCATTAAAAAGCCTCTTCCTCATATCCTAGCTTAGGGCTTTCCTCAGAACTATTAGATGAAATTTGGGGAATCTGGCTAGTTTGTGTAATTGCCATTGATAAGTGGGATGAATGGTGGCAGAGTAGCAAGCAGGCAAGGAACTAGACAATGTGTTCTGAGCCACAGAAGCCACTTTTGATGGAAAGTGATTTTGGGAGGGAGAAGAGTAAGTTGTCTAAGCAGAGCTTTTCACTATCTTCTCTGTCCATGTTTATGTTCTGTCGGTTTCTTTGCATCTGTATATATTGTTTTTTTTATGAAATGGTCTTTAAAAGCTTAGACCTGCAGATGACACTACGGCTAGTTAAAAGTTAAATAGGTACACAGAGAAACAAGCTTTGTGGCTTGGTGACAGACTGCTGCTCACATGTTGGTTAAGTACATGGCAGAATGTTTATGTTCTAAATAGTTTGAGGTTTTCTTTCTAGTTTAAGCGGTGTTAAAATCTCAGTATATTGAAATATTGATAGGTATTACATATAATAGGTGGGCATTTGAGGTTTGTTCAAAAACAAAAGAAAAATTTAAAGACCTGCTAAAGACTATTAATACAAGTATCAGCTAAAGCTAACTTTTGTATCATGGCTTTGGAGATGATTTCCCCTGCCTATTTTTCAGTCGAATTAATCAAGAGAAGGGGAAAAACAGTTGTTAATTTAGATTTTTTAATTATGGTTATTTATTTGAAATGTAAAATCAATTTTTCATTCTCATTTCTTAGTAAGGTTTAAAATAAACATAAAGATTAAAGAAGTGAAAGAAGATGCTGTAATTAAACAGACTTGCAGAAATATGTTTTGTACATATTTTGTACAAACATGTTTTGTACAAAACCTTAGTTTTGCCTGCTGTTTTAAAATAAAGTACCTGAGACCGGGCTCAGTGGCTCATGCCTGTAATCCTAGCACTTGGGAGGCTGAGGCGGGTGGATTGTCTGAGCTCACGGGTTTGAGACCAGCTTGAGCCAGAGCAAGACCTTGTCTCTAAAAATAGCTGGGTGTTGTGATGGGCGCCTGTAGTCCCAGCTACTTCGGTGGCTGAGGCAAGAGAATCGCTCGAGCCCAAGAGTTGGAGGTTGCTGTGAGATAGGACACCATGGCACTCTACCAAGGGCGACAAAGTGAGACTCTGTCTCAAATAAATAAATAAAATAAAATACCTGCCATTTTAGGAGAGAGATTTATTATCATCATTTACAGGCTTTGACTTTTGTAGCATCATATAAAATCTACACCGTTCAAATTTCAGACTATCAAAATTTGTTCAAACAGCATTTATTTTATAAGACAGTTTTTTCCCTACTGAAATTCTACTCATGAAACCTGTGTTTTTTGCTGTTTCTCCCTTGTATTCATGGATTTCCACTTTGGCACAGATGGAATAACAGAGATTGTTGGATTTACTCTTCTGGCTGTAATCACAAAACAAACAAAAGCCCCAGGCAGAATATATGAAGCAACAGTTTCATGCGCTGAACAACAGGCAGTACAGGACAGTCAACCAGAGACAGCAGAAACAAACAAGGTGACGTCTATAATTATATGTACTAGCGTACAGCCTGGGAAGAGTGCTGGGCTGCAGGGTAAGCCGGACCCTACACAGAGCCCAACTCAAGTCTCCTGGAGTTCAGGAGATGGATCTGAAGTCTAGGGAGGCTGAGATTTTAGAGATTGGAGAGGGGAGAGCTACACAAGGAGAGAGCTTCAGAGGTCTGCAGGGTCAAGAATAGTTTGTGCTTCCACAGGCCAGATCAGAAAAACCTCTTAAGATACAGGACAACAGTTAGGGTACTCAGAAAGGTATTGCTCTTTAGTGGGATAGATGTAACCCTAAAGACTACTCTGATCCTCCCAACGAAGCTTAAAAGAAAGCCTTAAATGAATCAAACTCTTGCCTGTAATCCTAGCACTTTGGGAGGCTGAGGGGGATAGATTGCTTGAGTTTAGGAGTTCGAGACCAGCCTGAGCAAGAGTAAGACTCTGTCTCTACAAAAACTAGAAAAACTAGCCAGGCATTGTGCCTGGCACCTATAGTCCCAGCTACTTGGGAGGCTGAGGCAAGAGGCTTTCTTAAGCCTCAAAGTTTGAGGTTTCATGAGTGAGCTATTCGGCCACAGCACTCTAGCTGGGACAACAGAGTTTGACTCTGTCTCAAAAAAAAAAAAAGGAAAGAAAAACTCACACTCAAAATGAACCAAACTGCTTCCAAGTAACCTAACCACATCTCAGAACAAAGCTCAATATTTATAGGAACACAAAAACATCTAGTATTTACCAAGGTAAAATTTACATTTAGCCTCCAGTCGAAAATTATCAGGCCTGCGAAGTGGGAAAATAGAACCCATAAAGAGGAAAATCAATCAATAGGAAAAGACCTAGAAATGACACATATATGGAATTATTTAACAAAGACATCAAAACAATTATTAATTGCTGTAGAACCTCCATAGCTGAGTGCCTACCTACATTGACCACCTCTTTAAATTGACCTTATTTTAATAGACTGGCCATGCACCACATGTACTTATCAGTACAGTGGACCTAGTTCCTTATATTGACCACCTCTGTATGTTGACCAGTTTGTTACAGTTCTTTGGGTGTTCAACTTACAGAGGTTCTACTTTATATTCCATATGTTCTGAAAATGAAAGATTGAGATTATTAATACAGATATGAAAGATGGGTCCCAAATTGAACTGGGGATATATGAAATGAAAAATGTACTGTATAGGATTAACAGCAAATTACTGCAGAAGGATAGAGTAGAAAACTTAAAGCCCTGGCAATATAAACTGTTCAAAATAAACTCTGAGAGGAAGAGGAAAAGACCAGCAAAAAGTGAATAGAGCATCAGTGAGCTGTGAGACACCTTCACGTTGGCTAGTAGACTTGTAATTGTAGTCTTGCACATAGGAGGGGGTATAGAAAAAAAAATTTGATGAAAAAGTTGCTAAAAATTTTCTAAATGTGATCGTTGTAAACCAAGAGATCTAAGAAAAAGAGGAAAAAGGGAACAAAGAACAGATGTGATAAATGGGGAAAAAAATAGCAAGATGGCAGATTTATACCAACCATGTCAACAATCACATTTAATATAAATGATTTAGACGCCTCAATTAAAAAGGCACAGTTTAGTAGATTGGTATAAAAAGTCAGACACACTGTGTGTACAAAAAGATACAAATTGACTAGGAGTAAAAGGCTAGAAAGTATTATTCCATGCAAAAAAGAAAGTTGGAATAGCTATACTAATTTCAGACAAACTAGAGCAAAAAACATTACCAGGAATAAAGAATATCATACAGGGGTCAATTCATCAAGTGAAATTAATAGTCTTGGCTCAGCATCTGTAGCTCAAGTGGCTAAGGTGCTAGCCACGTACACCAGAGTTGGTGGGTTCGAATCCAGCCCGGGTCTGCCAAACAATGACAACTACAACCAAAAATAACTGGGCGTTGTGGCGGGCGCCTGTAGTCCCACCTACTTGTGAGGCTGAGGCAAGAGAATCGCTTAAGCCCATGAGTTGGAGGTTGCTGTGAGCTGTAACGCCACAGCACTCTACCTAGGGCAACAGCTTGAGGCTCTGTCTCAAAAAAAAAAAGAAAGAAGAAAAAGGAAATTAATAGTCTTACACATGCACCTAACGACAGAGCTTAAAAATAACACAAATCAGAAGCTGATAGAACTGAAAAGAGAAATAAATCCACATTTATAGTTGGAAACTTCAGTACCTCACTTTTCTTGCAATAATTGATAAAACAAGTAGCAAAAAAATCAATGATTTAGAAGACCTAAATAACACTATCAACCAACCTAATTGACATTTATATAATATTCTACCCAATATGAGCAGAATACATTCTTTTTAGTTGCATGTGTGACACTAAGATAGACCATATTTTGAGTCATAAAACAGTGCCAGTAGATTTGAAGTGACCAGTTATGAAGTATGTACACTGACCAAAACGGAATGAAATTAAAAATTAATAACAGAAAGGTACCTGGAAAACTCCTAAATATTTAGAAACTAAAACATTTCTGAGAAACCATGTGTCAAAGAAAAAAAACAAAGATGAATTTATTTATTTAATTTTTGAGAGAGAGTCTCACTTTGTTGGCCTCAGAAGAGTGCCGTGGCATCACAGCTCACAGCAGCCTCCAACTCTTGGGCTCAAGCAGTTCTCTTGCCTCAGCCTCCCAAGTATCTGAGACTACAGGTGCCCGCCACAATGCCCAGCTATTTTAGAAATGAGGTCTTTTTCTAGCTCAGGCTGGTCTCAAACTCATGAGCTCAGACAGTCTACCCACCTTAACCTCGCAGAGTGCTAGGATTACAGGTATGAGCCACTGTGCCCGGCCCAAAGATGAATTTAGAATGTACTTTGTACTGAATGAAAATCAAATAAATTATGGATTATAGTAAAAGCAGATTCTCAGAGGAAAATTCATGGCATTAAACGCCTATATTGGAGAAGAAGTAAATTCACAACAGTGTCCTCAGTGTTTACCTTAAGAAACTAGAAAACAAAGAGAAAGTTAAACCCAAAGTAAACAGAGGAAATGAGTTAAAAACCAAAGTCAATGAGACAGAAAACAGAAAAATAGTAGTTAGTGAAATTAGAAGCTGCCTCTTTGAGAAGACCAATAAAATTGATAAACCTCTAGCCTGACTGATCAGAAAAAGAGAAAAGACACAAATTACCAGTATCAGAAATGAAAGAGGTAACAAAGCTATAGATCCTATAATTATTAAAAGGATGAGAGAATAATATGAATTAGTTTATGCCCAGTATATTAGTCTCTAGATGAAATGTGCAGATTTCTTGAAAACCAAAATACCAAAGCTCACTCAAGAAGAAACAAACTGAGGGTGGCATGTGGCTAAAAGGAGTAGGGCGCCAGCCCCATACACTGGAAGTGGTGGGTTCAAACCCAGCCCCGGCCAAAAACTGCAAAAAAAAAAAAGAAAGAAACAACCTGAGTCCATATCACAAAATTGCAAAACTACAAAATGTTGGTGTGGATGTGGAGAGAAGGGAACACTTTTATACTGCTGGTGGGAATGCAAGCTAATATGACCTTTTTGGAAAGAAGTTTGAAGAATACTCAAGGAACTAAAAGTAGACCTACCGTTCGATCCTGTAATTCCTCTACTAGTTATATACCCAGATGATCAAAAATAATCTTACAGCAAAGACACTTGCACCAGAATGTTTATTGCAGCCCAATTCATAATTGCCAAGACATGGAAACAGACCAAGTGCCCATCAACCCATGAATGGATTAACAAATTGTGGTATATGTACAACATGGAATACTATGCAGCCATAAAAAGATGAAAAACGTCCCATCTTTTATGTTTACTTGGATGGAGCTGGACCATATTCTTTTTAGTAAAGTATCTCAAGAAAAAAAAGTATCCAATGTACTCAATACTACTATGAAATCAATATATAATCACCCACACATTCATACGAATGGTAAAACATAGCTATAGTCCAGAAAGTAGAAAGGAAGAAGAGAGAGAGGGGAGGGGAGGAGGGAGGATATTTGGGGGGACCTGACCTAGTGTGCATGATGCAATGGTACATTTCAAAACTCTTAAAAAAAAAATACAATGGGCAAATGGCGTTTATCCCAGGAATGCAAAGTTGGTTTAACATTTGAAAATCAATGTCATGTACCTCATTAACAAGGTAGAAAAGAGAAAGCATATGCTTAACTCAATAGATGGAGGAAAAACTTTTTTTTTATTTTTTTAAATATGGAATGCTTCATGAATTTGCATGTCATCCTTGCGCAGGAGTCGTGCTAATCTTCTCTGTATCATTCCAGTTTTTTAGTATATGTGCTGCTGAAGCGAGCACAGGAAAAACATTTTATAAAATCTAATATACCTTGCTGGTAAAAACTCAGCAAACTGGGAGGAGGGAAGGAACTTCTTCAATCTGATAAGTAAAAAAACATGTATGAACAGCCAATGGCTAAAATCATGCTTAATGCTAAAAGACTGAATCTTTTCCTCCAAGATGAGGAGTAGGACAAGATGTCCACTATAATAACCACTTCTATTTAACATTGCACTGGAGGTTTTCGCCAGGGCTCTAAGGTAAGAAAAAGAAGTAAAACCATTTATTCATGGATGATTGCCTATGATTTCTACAAAAATGCTAGTAGGACAATTAAGTTTGCTTAGCAAAGTTGCAGGATATAAGATCAATATAGACAAGTCAGTTGTATTTCTGTGTACTAACAAACAAACAAGCTGATATTTAAAAAGAATACCATTTAGGACCAGGCGTGGTGGCTCACACCTGTAATCCTAGCACTCTAGGAGGCCAAGGCGGGTGGGTTGCTTGAGCTCAGCAGTTCTAGACCAGCCTGAGCAAGAACAAGACCCCATTTCTAAAAAAATTAGCCCGGCAGGGCAGTGCCTGTGATACAAAGGAGTGGGGCGCCGGCCCCATATGCCGGAGCTGGCCGGTTCAAACCCAGCCCTGGCCAAAAAAAAAAAAAAAAACCACACACACACACAAAAATTAGCCGGGCATTGTGGCAAGCACCCGCAGTCCCAGCTACTCAGGAGGCTGAGGCAAGAGAATCACTTGAGCCTAAGAGTTTGAGGTTGCTACAGGTTATGAGGACATGGCACTCAGCACCAGGGTGACTGAGTGAGACTCTGTCTCAAAAAAGAAAAAAATAGGTAAATAAAAAAATAAAAAGAATACCATTTACGTGAAAATAAAAATATTAAATGCATAAGGATAAATTTTATAAAAGATAAGACCGCTACACTGCAAGCTATAAAACATTGCTGAGAGAAATTAAAGACAATCTAAGTGGAGAGAAAGATCGGAAGACTCAGTATTGGTGTCAGTTTTCACCAAAGATACACATTCATTGCAGTTCCAATAAAAAATCCCAGCTGGCAATTTGTAGTAAGTGATAGCTAGTTGTAGCTAGTGTAGAAATGCAGAGGCCAGGCGGCGCCTGTGGCTCAGTGAGTAGGGCGCAGGCCCCATATACCGAGGAGGGTGGGTTCGAACCCGGCCCCAGCCAAACTGCAACAGAAATGCAAAGGCCCTACAATAACCAAAACAATGTTCATAAAGAACAGAGATGAAACACTTAACGGTTTGATTTCTAGAACTTATGGCTACAGTAATCAAAACATAGTATTGGTGGTAATTGGTATAAACATAAACTGATAGATCCATGAAAGAAAATAGAAGAGTCTAGGAAAAAATTTGATTGATTGATACTTTGTTTTTTTGCATGTTGACTACATTTACTTTTTTTTACTTTTTAAATTTTTTTTTTGTTTCTTTTTTTAAACTTCAGAATATTAGAGGATACATATTTATGTTTACATACTTTTTTATACAGGTTGAGTCAAAGTTGTAAGAGTGCCTTTCACCCAGATAGTATGCCTTGTACCCAATACGTGTGAATTTACCCATCTACTCCTCACCCCTTCCCCTAGCTTGGTTTCCACTGAGTTTTACTTCCATATGTGGACTTAAGTGTTGATCAATTATTTCCAATTTGGTATTGAGTACCTGTGTTCTTCCATTCTTGTAATGTTTCACTTAGAAGTATGATTTCAAGTTCTTTCTAAGTTGTCACAAAAGATACCAGATTCCTACTTTTTTATGGCTGAGTAGTATTCCATAATATCCACATACCACATTTTATTAATCTATTCATATATTATATTGGTGGGCACTTGGGTTGTTTCCATGTCTTTGTATTGTGAATTGTGCTGCTGTAAACACTCAAGCACAGGTGTTCCGTTTCATAAAATGACCTGTTTTCCTTTGGGTATATACCTAGTAGTGGGATTGCTAGAACAAATGATAGGTCTACTTTAAGTTCTTTGAGTTATCTCCATACAATTTTCTATCAAGGTTATACTAATTTATAGGCCCATCAATTGATTTTTGAAGAAGTTGCCAAGGCAATTAAATGGAAAGAGAATCATCATCTTTCTTTTTTTCTTTGAGACAGAGTCTTATTACATCACCCTCAGTAGAGGGCTGTAGCATCACAGCTCACAGAAACCTCAAATTCTTGGGCTTAAGTGATTCTCTTGCTGCCTCAGCCTCCCAAGGCGCCCGCCACAATGCCCGGCTATTTTTTTGTTGCAGTTATCATTGTTTAGCAGGCCCAGGCCAGGTTCAAACCTGCCAGCCTGAGTGTATGTGGCTGGTACTGTAACCACTGTGTTACGGGTGCTGAGCCAGATTATCTTTCAATAATAACGGTTTTAATTGAGGCTAGAGTCATGCTTGAGTATTTATTATTGCCTTAGTGTGCTAGAGTCCTTGAAGAGTAATTGCTGACCTTATTCGCTGGCTGTGACCATCATGGCACAGTCAGTCATAGTTAGTGACATGGCTTCAGATTTACCTATACAACTGTTAGACTCACTTATATCCACAAGTCAAGGAATGATATAATTGGTTCTTTAGAAGGCCTCTATTATAGGAATGTGTAGATTTTCCATAGAGTGCTGTCAAGCAACTTGAATTTTATTCTTAACTTCCTAATAATTTATCTTGGTTCTGTGAAATAAGGCTAACTTTTTCCTCTTGATAGTCTTTGTTGGTGGTTTCTAAAGAGTTGTTTAATTCAGCAAATGAATTGTGTGCCTGTTGTGTGGTAGTCACTGTTCTACACCAGTGAACAATTTATTTTGTAATAAGGGAGTTAACTAGATAACTATAAAGATAATAAACATAGCTCCTTAATTGTAGTAAAGTTGTAAGGGTGGTTGAATAAAAATTGAATTTTAAAAAAAGATTTTAGAACAATTTGATCTTCATATTTAAAAAAAAGATGAGTCTTGATCCATACGTCATATATAAAAGTTAACTCAAAATTGATTATAGACCTAAATAAAGCCTGAATCTATAAAATCTCTGGAAGAAAATCTTTGTGACTTCAAGAGTTTGATAACAGTTTGTTAGGTACAACACCAAAAGCATGATTTCCAAAAGAAAAAAAATGATAAATTGGACTTTATCAGTATTAAGAATATCTCTTTGAAAGCCACTTTTAAGAAAATAAATGAATAAGCAACAGACTAGGATAAAATATTTGCAAAAGATGTATCTGATAAAAGACTTGTATTTAGAACATATAAGGCCCTCTCAAAACTCAAGAAAACAAACACCCAGTAAAAAATAAGCAAAAGTTTGAAATGGTGCTTGATCAGAGAAGATACATAAGCACAGGAAAAGATGATCAGCATCATTAGTCACTAGTAAAATGCACCTTAAAACCACAATAAGATACTAATACATACATGTTAGAATGTCTTCAATTAAAAAGGCTGACAGTACCAAGTGTTGGTGAGGATGTGGAGCACATGAAATTCAATACACTTCTGGTAGGAATGTAAATGGTATAGCCACTTCGAAAAACAATTTGGGTGGTGGCTCACACCTGTAATCCTAGCACTCTGGGAGGATGAGTTGGTGGATTGCTTGAGCTCACGAGTTCAAGACCAGCCTGAGCAAAAAGTGAGAGGCCCCATCTCTACTAAAAATAGAAAAACTGAGGCAAGAGGATAGCAAGAGCCCAGTAGTTGGAGGTTGCTGTGAGCTATGATGCCACAGCACTCTACCCAGGATATCAGCTTGAGACTGTCTTGAAAAAACAAAACAATTTGGTACTTTCTTAAGTATTTAAACAGACACCCACTATGTCACTCAGCCTTTCTACTCCTAGGTCTTTGTCTAAGAAAAAAACAAATGCATATGACCACATAAAGATCTGTACACAGATATTCATGGCAGCTCTGTTTGTGAGAGAGAAATTTTTTTTTTTTTTTTTGAGACAGTGTCACTATCTCACCCTGGGTAGAGTGCCCAGGCGTCGCTCACAGCAACCTCAAACTCCTGGGCTTAGGTGATTCTCTTGCGTCAGCCTCCCAAGTAGCTGGGACTACAGGTGCCTGGCACAACACCCAGCTGTTTTTTTGGTTGCAGTTGTCATTGTTATTTAGCTGGTCCAGGCTGGGTTCAAACCCGCCAGCCTTGGTGCATGTGGCTGGCACCATAACCACTGTGCTACAGGTGCTGAGCCAAGAGAGAAAGATTTAAAACATCCAAATGTGCATTAGCAGGCAAATTTGTGGTATATCCATACAATGGAATACTATTCAGGAATAAATACGAGTAGTCTGGCACAGCATTCATGCCTATAATTCAAGGCCAAGGTGGAAGAATAGATTGAGGGCAGGAGTTTAAGACCAGCCTGGTCAACATAGCAAGACCCCCATCTCTACAAAAAAATGAGCCAGGCATGGTTGCATGCTTCTATAGTCCCACTTAGGGCGCTGAGGCTTTAGCCTAGGAGTTCAAAGTTACAGTGAACTATGCTTGTACCACTGTGCTCCAGGCTGGGCAACAGAGCAAGACTCCATTTCAGAAAAATCCCTAGAACTATTATTGATAAATATAGCATGTTTGATACTCAATATAATTACAGTAAGAGTAAGAAGCCACAAAAAGGACATATTATACGAAATTCTGTAACATACAGACTATTCAGAAAGCAGATCAGAGACCTGAACTACAGAGGAATGAGTTATAAAGGGAAATGAGGAAATTTTTACAAGTGACAGATGAGTTCATTATCTTGATTGTGGTGATGGCTTCATGGATATACATGGATATACATTCTTATGTACATACATCAGCTCTTATCAAATTTTCTACTTTAAATATATGCAATTTATTGTTAATTATATCTCAAAATCTGTTAAAGTACTTTCGATGTGCTCTTCAATGTTTATAGCATGCTGCTCAAATTTCAGAATCACATAAGAGACTTGAACTAATTTTGAAAATAATTTTTCAGTGATTTTTAAGTTTGCAGTAGTAAAACATATTACATGTATAAAGTTTACTTACAATTTTAACTTAGAAAATCAAGAAATCAGGCTTGGCGCCTGTGGCTCAACAGGCTAAGGCGCCAGCCACGTACACCTGAGCTCACGGGTTCAAATCCAGCCCGGGCCCGCCAAACAACAATGGTGGTTGCAACCAAAAAAAAAATAAAAAATGGCTGGGTGTTGTGGCGGGCACCTGTAGTCCCAGCGACTTGGGAGGCGGAGACAGGAGACTCACTTGAGCCCAGGAATTGGAGGTTGCTGTGAGCTGTGATGCCAGGGTACTCTATCCAGGATGACAGCTTGAGACTCTGTCTCAAGAAAAAAAAAAAAAAAATCAAGAAACCCAATGTATCAATTTGTGTTTTCTGAAATTCTGTATTTTCAGAATGATAAATACCAAATGTTAGATTTTATTTTACTGTCAGATTAAACATTGTTATCCAACTGAATGGTAAATAAAGGAAAAGGAAAAAATGTTGTACGCCTCCATGTACAAAATGGAGGATGCTAACAGAATTATAGTTTTAGGAGAAATTCTGATGACTGTGATTGGATGATTAGGGATTTCTATGGTAGGTAGAATGATGGTCCCTCAAAGATGTTCACGTCCTAATCCCTGGAATTTGTTACTTTGCAGGGGAGAAGGGGGCTTTGCAGATGTGAGTAAGGTTAAAGATTTTGAAGTAGGGAGATTATCATCTAGGTGGATCCAACTTAGTCACATGAGTTCTTAAAAGTAGAGAGGGGATGGCTCAGAGTCTGTGGCTCAACGGGCTAGGGCGCCAGCCATGTACACCTGAGCTGATGGGTTCGAATCCAGCCTGGGCCCGCCAAACAACAATGATGGCTGCAACCAAAAAATGGCCGGGCGTTGTGGCGGGCGCCTGTAGTCCCAGCTACTTGGGAGGCAGAGGCAAGAGACTCGCTTGAGCCCGGGAATTGGAGGTTGCTGTGAGCTGTGATGCCACGGCACTCTATCCAGGGTGACAGCTTGAGGCTCTGTCTCAAAAAATAAAAATAAATAAATAAATAAAAAGTAGAGAGGGGAGGGGAGGGGAAGGCGAGAGGAGAGAGGGTATTTTGTGGGACCTCACCTATTGTGCATAATGCAATGGTACATTCCAAAACTACTTCTGAGTATAGTACAAATGTCTTACCACAACAAATAAGTGATATGATGGTTATGTTAATCAGTCTGATTTAAGTATTCCACATTGTATATCAAATCAGCACATTGTACCCCATAATTGTACACAGTTATGATTTAATAAAAAAAAAAAAAAAAGAGTAGAGAAACTTTCTTGGATATGATCAGAGGGAGAGGTGACTACAGAAGAATGATGAGATAAATGCAACATAGCTGGCTTTGAAGCCAAGAAATGCGGTCCGCCTTTCTAAAATCTAGAAAAGGCCAGGAAATGAGTTCTTTCTTAAAGTCTTAGAAGGAATGCAACCCTGCTAAGACCTTCATTTTAGCCCAATTGAGACCCATTCTAGACTTCTGACCTCCAGAACTATAGGATAATAAATTTGTGTTGTTTTAGCCGCTAAGTCTATGGTAACTTTTTATGACAGCTCTAGAAAACTAATACTGTATCTAAGCAGGTAAAGTTCAGAATTGTTGTTTTGCCAGAGAGTTGTAATAGGAAGTAAATTCTGTATACTAAAATAACTTTTTCCATTCCTTGAGAATTGTTTTCCCTTCCACTTACCAAACCTAATTTCTCTATAAAACTCAGTAAATCTGAGTTTCTTGGCTCTTTCTTCTTTCTATACTGTTAGGATGAGGATTTAAGGTGACCAAGGTTTTTGGTTTTTCTATATAGACCCAAAATGCTGTTCTTGTACCATTTTTCTCTTGGACATACGTAGTATAATGGACTTAATGGGAAATAATTTATGTTATACACTGTGTTATGAGAAGATGCAAAACTTTTGTCTTCTGTTTCTTCTGTCGGCATCCCAGCTCTGAAACATCTCTTCCTCCAGTTGCTAGTTAGTGTATACTCAGCCATGTAGCCATGGTTCTGTTCTTGACTATCCATGTTTAAACTAAGTATAATTAGTAAGATAAATCTGTTATGTGTTGTGTACGCACAGATGTATAATACACTTCAGAATGATTTTAATTATGTTTACTTCATTACTCCTCCTGATTAGAACAGAATTTTATTTTTACTTTTATAGTTAAACACTTGGGTACAATGTGGTTCTCCAGAGTAGGTTTTTCAGATTAAATTTAGAGAAGAAATATAGCCAACTTGTAATATATTATTTCAGCACTGGGCGGCGCCTGTGGCTCAGTGAGTAGGGTGCCGGCCCCTTATACCAAGGGTGGTAGGTTCAAGCCCAGCCCCAGCCAAACTGCAACAAAAAATAGCTGGGCATTGTGGCAGGCGCCTCTGGTCCCAGCTACTTGGGAGGCTGAGGCAAGAGAATCACCTAAGCCCAAGAGCCGGAGGTTGCTGTGAGCTGTGACATCATGGCACTCTACCAAGGGTGACAAAGTGAGACTATGTCTCTAAATAAAAAAGCAATATATTATTTCAGCACTGATTAATACAGTATCTGATATTTTACTATCTTTATATTTATTGACTGCATTTGAAAATCACAATTTCAGGCTCGGCGCCTGTGGCTCAACGGGCTAAGGCGCCTGCCATGTACACCTGAGCTGGCGGGTTCGAATCCAGCCCGGACCCGCCAAACAACAATGACGGCTGCAACCAAAAAATGGCCGGGCGTTGTGGCGGGCGCCTGTAGTCCCAGCTACTTGGGAGGCGGAGGCAAGAGACCCGCTTGAGCCCAGGAATTGG
>CAUYRH010090870.1:0-13178 GCA_963574655.1 Perodicticus potto
GTGTCTCCTTCACTTTACACTTAGGACTAAACGTGGAACCCCCATTTCCTATGCCTAGGTCAATTTCTTGTGAATTTCCTAGGCCTCAATTCCATGAATGGACTGTATCCATTCATTGATACACTCATTCACCTTGCCCCCCGTGGAAGGGACTGTATTCATTCGTTTCCTGGCCAAGGAACCCATACATCTATATATACCCTGAGGCTAGAGGCCTAAAGGAAGAGACAGGGAAAGACCGGGAGAGGAACGGAGAGAGCTTCTCTCTCACCACTTGAATTCTCTCCCTCTACCAGGAGCTTTAGTGTTTTCTGTATTCTTTTCTGTAAATCAATTCTGTCTTACCACTGAGGGGTGGTGGTGGGGGAATAATGTAATGAAGAATAATAAAATACATGTATTTAAAAAAAAAGAGAAAACAGATTATTTCATATTCTCTCTCTCATCCTTTCATCCTTCCTTCCCTCTTTCTTTCTTTTTAAGTGTTTATTACTTTAATCTAACTTCTATTTATGGCTATGAACCTATGTAATTGTACCTTTCTTTTGAATATTATTTGCCAAGCAGGTGTAAAAGTGAAATGCAATATAATTTAGTAAAAACCTAATTTTAGGTATGGGGTTTGTGCTTCTCCTTGCCTGTGTGGATTCAGCAGGATCTACACCCATTTGCTAGGCTGTGTGAAAAAACCTAGGCAGTCAGAGAATATCATTACAGGGTATTGAAGGAGTTAATTTCAAATATCTCAATACTATATTTTAATGAATTTGAGTTTGTTTTTTTCTTAAAGGTTCAGAATAGGGAAAAATAAGGAAATGGGTTCTTACAATTGCTGAACAGGGTGAGGTTTTCATTTACCCCATTCAGACCATATACAAAAACTTTTTTGTCATATTGAAACACAAAGTCTAAAGACTGTCTGAAGAATTTGATAGTGTCAACTCAAGCAGTATACTTTGGAATACATACTCGTATTAAATACAAAGCAGAATCTATCTTATCCTTCCTATCTTCATAACCTGTAAGTTTTTTATATATAAATATTTCTTCCCTAAAACTAAAATTATTAGAAATTGGAAATATTGCTAAGTAAAACTAGCTCTAAGAAAACCATAAAAACCTGTTAAAACTCTTCTTATAATTAACGAAAAAATAAAAAAATCCATTGCATTATATAATCTTAGTATCTATCTATCTATCTATCTATATATATATTTTTTGCAGTTTTTGGCCAGGGCTGGGTTTGAACCCACCACCTTGCGCATATGGGGCTGGTGCCCTACTCCTTTGAGCCACAGGCACCGCCCATATAGTCTTAGTATTATATAATAATGTATGTATATCTAGATGCTCCCACAAAAGAATGTATTGAATGACCCAATATTCTTATTAACCTCTGAAGAAAATTCCCAGATCAACTAACAGGCTAGTGGTTCAAGGAGAAAGGGGAAAAAGAGAATTGGGGAAAAAACAAAGGAGAATTTTGGAAAGATGGAAAGATAAGAAAATAAATGATTCTTTAAAAGTGTTAATTGTGAGTAGTCACTATACGATAACCACATAGGGTGCAAATATCATGCACAGGCTGTCTCCTTATCATTGTTGTTGGTCATAATTCTTGGCCTTTTAATAGATGCCTACAGTAGCTTATCTGCCACCACATACTCTTATGCATATTTTATTTGCATTAAATCATTTATTCCTTCTTGCAAAGTGATGGGAATAGTAAAATTATTTCCATTTTACAAATAAGGAAACTGAAGGACCAGAGTGTAAGTTGACCTGGGTCATATAAGTAGGACAAGATAGAACCAAGATTTGATGAACTCAGTTAAACTGACTTCAGAACATCATCACTCTTACATCAGCCTCTTTTTAAAGGAGGAAGAATGCATGCTTTAGTCTTCATTTATCTCATTCAAAAATTGCAGTGGGTGGCGTGAGATTAAAGACATTGTACTCCACCAGTCTGTGAAAACATGGGAGTGATCCCAGAAGAATGTCAAAAGTGATGAGCATTTTGGAAAACACAGCTAATGATGAAAGATAAAAATAATTAGAATATTTGAGTCTTTGAGAAGAAAGAGGTTTTTTTCTTTTTTTCTCTAATCGTGTTCAAGTATATTCCTGGAATACTAGTAGCAGTAATAGAAAATGGTGCCCATCTTTACTTTATTTCTCCAGAGAAATTTTGTTTATGTTTCAGCAAGAAAAACATTTTTGCCTGAAGCTTGTGACATTTTCAAATTTGCAATGAAAATTGCATGTCATCTTTTTCATAGAAAGTTATAAGAGTAGGAGGAAAATCCTGACTCTGCTATTTACTCTCCATAAGACCTTAGCTGAGATTTTTTATTTCTTTGAACCTGTGTTTTCTCATGGACATAATGGGAGTAACAATAGTACATATTTACAAGGCTGATGAGGATCTTGAACAAGTTATGTGTATAGAGGCACTTAGCATTGTGTCCAGCATCTGCTTAATGTGTCAGAAGGTCATTGTTATAATTACTGTTGCTACTATTTATTCCCTGGGTGAATCCTTTGATGTTAGCTTCATTCCTCTAACTTGCATGTATACAACCAGTTGTAATTTACACAAATCTCTTTTGTTTAAAGCAAAGATGGGAACGTAAATAGTAAAGGCATTTATAACATGAGTTCACATATGACTTTTTATCAGTTGTGACTGATTAATTAATTAGTGCTGATCTTATTTGAAAGCTAAGAAATTCCCACAGGAAGTCTGTATGTTGTAATGAAGTTTTTTTTCTTCTTTCTCTTCTTTTCTTTTCTTTTTTTTTTTTTTGAGACAGTCTCACTCTGTCACCCTGGGTAGAGTGCCATGGCATCATAGCTCACAGCAGCATCAAACTCTTAGTATATGTGCTGCTGAAGCGAGCACAGCATCAAACTTTTGGACTCAAGAAATTCTCTTGCTTTAGCCTCCCTAGTAGCTGGGACTACAAGCATGGGGCCCCACCATGGGGCCCAGATAGTATTTCTATTTTTAGTAGAGATGGGGTCTTGTTCTTATTCAGGCTAATCTTAAACTTGTGAGTTCAAGCAATCCCCCTGCCTCAGCCTTCCAAGTGCTAGGATTATAGGCGCAAACCATCATGCCTGGCTGAGATGATGTTTTAAAACACATACACATTCCCTTGTATGTTTTATTGCATCCACTAAGACAGAAACATATAAAAGTAAAGATGGCTTTATTTAATCTTTGGAATGAGAGAAAGTGCTATTTTTACTGTAAAATTAGAGTTCTTGGAAATATTTCCATCCTATCTTGTGTCCTATACGCCAGTGGCCTTGTGCATGCAAACCAAACACACAAACAAATAAATAATATAGATGTACTATTGGCCTCTGCTTTTACATCTACTTACCTAAGGAAAGATTTAGAAAGTTCAAGTTAGCAGCGTTGGCAGAGAATTGTATATATAACATTTTGCTAGATATCCACTCTTGTAGATTTCATAACATATGGGTAGTATTTCTTTCTGTATTAAGTTGCTACTGATAAAATTTTGATTTACTTTTTCTTCTTTGTCATGGAGACATAGGAAAATGAATCCCAGGTATGTTTTTCCCTGAGAGCAAGATTTAATTTACTTTCTACTGCAGCTTTTTGGTTTTAAAAATTTTGATTATCTGAGATTCAAAATGGTTGTTTTTATAATTTTATATCTGTTTATTTGCTTATCTAGCAAATATTGAGATTTACAAAATTAGCCTTAAAATATAATATTTCTCACAACAATGTAAGCTTCAGGAATCTCAGCAAGCTGATTATAGTACCTAGAACAGTACTAGCACATAACAGGCCTTCAGCCCTTACTTAGTGAATGAGGAAGACAGGATTTCTTCAACCCTGGCATTATTGACATTTTCCAGATAATTCTCTGTTGTAGGCAGCTCTCCTCTATGTTGCAGAAGGATGACTACCATCTCTGGTCTCTACCCTCTAGGTGACAGTAGCTTTCCCCTTCTGCAGCTGTAATAGTAAATAATGTCTCCAAACATTGTCAACTGACTACTGGAGAAAAGAAGGACCTAAATCACCCTCTTTTGGGAACCAGAACCATTCAAGTAAATGAATGGACTATCTTGGAATGTCAAAGGAGGTAGCCATAGCTATAAGTCCTTGGCCCAAAACAAAAGAGAATTTGGAAACTACTTGATTCACATAATCAATATAGGATACTAAAATGTATTATCCAAGCACCACCAAGTTTAACTTTATCACTGAGTCATTGCAGTAGATTTGTTACAGAAAGGGGGAAATTTCTTTCATCACCTTGAGGCAAAAGAAAAGGTGGTCACCCTCAGCCACTGACAGTAATTTTGCAATAGTGTTTATATCACCCCCTATCTTTCCCAACCTAGTTCTTTAGGGAACCCAATATTATTTCCAGGTCTGAATAATAGAGGTTCTAACCCCAAAAGTCTACAAAATATTTAACATTGCAAATGTGATATGAAACTCTGGGCTATTTTGGTGATGCAGCTGTTGGAAGCTCATACATTTCTGGAACGTGAAAAGCATCCTCTGACAATGTGCAATTGTTGTCCAAGCTATCACATTGCCATTCACCACAATTCTGACTTGCTTCACATGGTGTTTGGAGAACTGGGAAAATAAGCCACTATATTAGCAAAGAGGAACATTGATTGTGAAGAGAAACCTGTAGGGATTGGTTCAGTAATTACACTTCATCAATGCCAAGTTCTCAACACAAATGATATGCAAGTAGGCAATATTTTAAATAAATGTCTCTCCTTGTCTAAAGAGATACAA
Source organism: Perodicticus potto (assembly GCA_963574655.1). Taxonomy (NCBI): domain Eukaryota; kingdom Metazoa; phylum Chordata; class Mammalia; order Primates; family Lorisidae; genus Perodicticus; species Perodicticus potto. The sequence goes on from CAUYRH010090870.1 coordinate 4,805, forward strand.
ATATGTAAATGACATCGGGCAGGTTTACTTAGCCACACTAAGTGAGATCATGATGATTTTTAAATGATGTATGTAAAGCACTAAGCGTAATGCCTGGCAGGTAGCAGGAATGCAATTGACATTAGCTATTACAATAACCATCATCATTATTAAGCATATGCATCATTATTAAGCTAGTTCACGATGAGGTAAAGAGGATGAATACAAGGTCAGTGAAGTCATGCAAACCTTAGGTAGAAATTTGGTTTCACTACTATACTGTATGAACTACTATTATTAATCAGCTTAGATTATGTTGTGCTGCAGTAACAAAGACCTACATTTTCCAGTTGTTTACAGCCAAAATTTGCTTAGCTCCATGTTCATCAAGGTCCAGTGGCATCTCTGCTCTACATCTAGCACTCAGGCTACCAGAGTAGCCTCTCTATTTATAAATTTTATTCTTCATGGTAGAAGGAAATAAGAAAGTTGGCAAATCATCTGCTGCTTCTAAAAACTTTTGCCCAGAAATTTTACCTCTGCCCATATTTTATTGGTCAAAGTGAGTTACATGGGCACTTCTGGGCTGCAACCGGACAAAATATATATATAAGGGAGGGGTACAGAAGAGGGTGGCAAGACAGTGCCCCCATGTTTTATGCCTCTGCTATGGACCTATGAGTCATCTTTGCTTTTGTAGAGCTGCAAGGGTTGAGATATGTATCTAATACACATTGAGAGATTATGAAGTGCCAGACTCTGCCCAGCATATGCTATCTGCAAAATCTCAAAATCTCAACTGACTCCTCTTAACAACCAGCTGAGGTAGGTATTGCTACCTCTAAGACACAGATTGAAACAAAGAAACAAACTGAGGCCTTGAAGAGGTTCGGTAATTTTCACCCATGGATCACATACATAACGTGCAGGGTACACACGAAGTACTTAGTTCTCCCACCCCTCTCCCATAGTTGCGTAATGGCTTATTTTTGAAACAACTGTTTCTAGTTGTTTTAGGCTCTATCTGCATGTAGGAAGAGCAGTAGGAACAAAGCCGGCTGACTGCAGATGGTGCAAATGGTCCTTTGGAGTTCCTACTCACTAAATTTCTAGTTTTTTCTTAGCAAAATCCATGGGCAGGGGGCATCTGCACTAGAAGCTCCATTTCTTAACCAGTTTGGCCTGCTGCCTCCCCTGCCACCCCAGACAGCACACTATTCCTTTCCATATTTCTCCTGCACTTCTAAATATCAAATACTCCCCCCACCTCCACCCCCCATATATACAAACTCCAAACCTTTCTGGCAAAACCTTTGTAGTAAACAGATGGACTGTCTGTGTTGCCAGGAGACCACTCATAAATGGAATCCAGTCCAAAAGGAGAGAGAAGCAAGAAGACATACCAGCTATTTGATGTGGTAGCTTAGAGCTTTCCTCCTCCTCCTCTTCATTCTCCTCCTCCTCCTTCTTCTTTTCTTTTTCTGACTCTTTTTCTAATTCAATTCTGGCTTCATTACAGGCTAGCTGTACAAGCTTGAGCAGGCCACTTCTGTTCCATGTGCCTCAGTTTCCTTCTTTCTAAAACAGCAATACTACTACTACTACTACTAACTCTATGGGGTTTTATAATGAAGCCGCATTTAAAAGCACAGTTCCTGGTTCATAGAACTCAGGGTTGGTTGGTTGTTTTTGTTGTTGTTACCTATTATACTAAGCAAGTTTGGCCCACTACAGAAGGAAAATATGTGTGTGAATCATCTTTCATTAAGTTCCAAGAAAAGAGTCTGAGTAACTTTGGAGGAGAAACTCAAGAGTCCTATTTATGTTGAATTTGGTGGGGAGTGTCTTCCTTTGGGGGTCAGATCATAGGTAAAGAATCTCAGCAGGAACAACATGAATTTGAAAAGTACCTAAATTTCAATCACTGGCCCTTGCTGAGCTGTTTTACCTCACTAAACTCGACCTCACTAAATCTGTTTTCTTCTTTTAAAATAGGTATGATAATTTGCTCCTGACCTCACACAGCAGCCATGAGAACTACCTGCCCGGCACATGGTCCTACGTTCAAGATTCATTTTTTTCCACGTGTGGGCCAGGGTGAACACTGCGCTGAGTGACCTATAGCACCCACGTCCACCCTTTGCATCACTGTCCAGACCCCGTTGCAACGTCCTTTCTCCCCTCTGCTTCCCCTGGGGGAGGAGGCAGGGTTTATGGTGTATTTTGATGGACACCAGCCCCTGGCACTGCCTGTTCACAAGGAGGAGGTTCCCTGAAGGCTTGAGAGATTGAATGAATGAGTCGACAAATAATCTTTCTTTGTGGAGTTCAGAGGTCACCAGAACTTACACACATGTCCCAGGCAGGGTGTGGTGTTTTTCTTTTACCTGAAGGCCCTTTCTGGGAGGGAGGGGAGCAGCTTTCTTGCTAACAGAGCCTGCCTGCTTTCCTCAACCGACCGCCCCAAAGTTTCCCGGGAGCCAGAGGGCACCAGGCGGGCGCGGCTGAGCCAGCACCACTTCTGCGGCTTCGGCCTCGCCTACCTCCTCGCCCGCCCCCTCCCCGGAGCAGGCGCCTGGCCAATGACAGCCTTCCTCCGGCTGCGGGCTCTCTCCCTCCGCGGCTGTCGCTACCCTAGCCGAGCTCGTAGCTCCGCGCCCCTGGCCTGGTGTGCTCGCCCTCCCCGGCGCTGGGTCCCAGGAGCGCGCCGCCCGGCGTGACGAGCGGGCGCAGGGCACACAGCTCGCCAGTCCCTGCTCTCGCCTGAGCGCTCCAGGCTCTCGCTGCTCCCGAAGGGGCTTCTTTGAGCCTGAAAGTGGTGTCAATCGAACTTCATTTTCGTAGGGAACTAGTAGGTGGGAAGACCCAGCGAGGGCGAGCTATGGACCCTGTGAGTCAGGTAAGCCGGACCTGGGCAGGGCGGCTGGCTCCGCGGGGACCCCGCGGCTCCGGAGAGGCGCCCTCGGCCCCTTCTCACGCTTTTGCTTTTTCTCTCTTGCCTCGCTCTTCCGAAGCTGGCCTCCGCGGGCACCTTCCGGGCGCTGAAGGAGCCCCTCGCCTTCTTGCGAGCCCTGGAACTGGTGAGTAGCGCGTGTGCGGGGAGGGGCGCCGAGGCTAAGGACCAGCAGGTGAGCAGAGGTCGGGGCTCTCCGCTTGAGTCTGCTCACAGCTCTGTACTGCGATCCTTCCCACTCCCAGCGTGCCATTCCGGGGCGGTAAGGACTGGATCCAGGGACCCTACTTGAAGGCAGGAGTGTGAGTGAATTTTTGCACGCGCTTAGAACAAGTGTCATCTCAGCTCCTCGCTTGCAGACGTGCAGGGGCTGTGGAAAGAAGCCTTCTCCCCGGGACATGGGGAGGGAGCAGATGGAGGAGCTGTCGCTGGGCTCTGGTCACTCACCTGGACCTTGGCAGGGTGGGGGGGGGGGTGAGTGGAGGGACCCAAGGCTGAGGTGAGAAGACTTGGCCAAGCTCAGAAAGTTGATTAGAACAGGGACAGCTTCATGTCCGGACTGGGATGCTGGGAACGCTGTGGTCAACTGCTTCGCGGAATCTCCAGGGCGGGAGGGATGCTGTGAGGCTGGTAAAGGTGTTGGATAGAGAGCGGAACTCTCTCCTTCCCTATTCCAGTTTCCCTCCTCACTCCTCGAGGATGCGAATGATTTATTCTGGAAGAACCTACCAGTGTTTTGGTGTAGCCTCTTCAGCAACTGGGATTTAGGAAGTTATATTCCTCCTCTGCTTTGTCGCTCAAAACAAAACAAACAAAAAAACACCCTGATGGTCCCATGGCAATTTGTGGATAGAGAAGTGAGGCACAGAAACGGTTACTTATGGAGCCACAGAGCAATGTCAGTGTTAGCAGGATGATGGTTATTCAGAGTGAAATCTGCAGGTCACACGTTTCTTCTTGCTAGGAGCTCAAAAAGGCAAACAACCTATCTGAACTGAAAGTTCAAAGCCCGTCATGTAACATTAATCACAGGCCCTAACACTGAGTAGCTGGGAAGTTATGTAAGAGCCTGTTCTGTGTTCCCAGATCTTTGCTCCAAGGGCTTGTATCTGGCTTCGGCTATGCAACTGTGGTGTTTACATGGATAATCTATGAGATAATTACATTTGCCTTTTTTTGCAGAGCTGAATAAAAATGCATGAATATATCAAATTGACATAATCAAGACAACTTTTGGAAGGCTTGAACTAGTGGTTCTGATCTGGCTATTCAGAAACTGTTTTCCTTATAGCCAAGTTAAACAGAGCAAGCCATGCTCACAGTCCAGGAAACTTTTTCAGTTAGCTTTCTCAACATTCTGCCCACATTCATTTTCAGCCACTCAATAAATAATTCCTGTGAAAGAGTAACTTTTTGGATCAAAACATTATCTCCACTTACCAAATCATTCTGTCTTTGAAAACAAAGTTCAAAGACCTGACATCATTTTCTGACATAATGCCTTCTTGTCACATTGTCGCTTATCTGAAATATTAGCTTATGTTCTCTCCAACATGCTGCAACATGATATTGTGACACTACTCCGTACATAGCCTCTACTGGTGTATTTCAAACCATCATCAATCTGGATGAACTTATTTAGATTACAGACTCCTAGACACTAAATCAAAATACTGGGAAGATGGGTGTCCGTGAATCTGCATGTTAAACAAGCTCCCTGTGTAATTCTTATGCACATTAAAGTTGGACAACCGCCACTCTAAGCTATACAGCTCCTTCCAAAATTCAAAAGCACTGTTTACATCAATGCCTTTGCTATTTCCGTTCACACTGTATGGAACGCCCTCACACCCCAAACCTAGAGAATATGTTTGTCTTTTACCTTAACTCAAATGTTACTGCCTCTATGAAAATTTTCTCATATTTACCCCTTCCCCCTTTCTCTATCCCAAACTCAATGATTCACTTCCTTCTTTGAGCGTCCATTATTTTATTTATTCTTTCATTCATCTCATTGATGAATTATTTTATTTATTCTTTCATTCATCTCATTCTCATAGATCATGTGAGAATCTATCACACTGCTTTATAACTGCATTGCATAGTGGTTGTTTTTACTTGGGGTATGGGTGTGTGTAAGAGAGAGAATAAAAGTTACTGCATTTAAAATATTTATGATCCTTCACTCTCTTGTACAAGTTTAAGGCTTTAAGGAGGAATGGCTTTTTGCTCATAAGTCAGTAATTAGATTCTCTTTTATGTGAGAGAATATGAATAATGGACAAAGCACACTTAAGAAGTCAGATAAGTCAACCAGTCTACATTTTAAAAGAGCTGAGTTAGAGACATGGGAGGGGAGAGAAAGACAGAGAGAAAATTAGTTGCTGAGAAAGTTTGAAGTAGTGGAAAAAAGGAAAGAAAACGCAATTTGTGCGCATACAGTGGCATGAGTGGCCACTCTGAGGTATACAGAAAGATACCTTTGTGTAGGAGATGTTAACAATGAGAGGGCATGTGATCTCTTAGACAGCAGAAAATGTGTTCTGTTTGTCTCTCCATTCCTTACTCATTCATACTTACTATGAAAGTAAACAGTAAGTGATCAGTAAAAATTGGAAATCAGTAACAAAAGAGCACTTAAAATATCCAGCTTCTCCTCTTTCTGAGGAAGTTTTACAAAGCAATGGATAGCAGCCTTAAAGTTGGTAGTCTCTAAAGTCTTCAAGGAGCAATCCCTTCCCCTACCCCAGGCTTTGTGCTGCAGAAATATAAGTGCATGTAAAGATATGTGTGTATGTGTCTTAGTCTGTTTAGATTACTATAACAAAATACAATAGACTGGGTAGCTTATAAATAATAGCAATTTATTTTTCAAAGTTCTGGGGGCTGAGAAGTTCAAGATCAAGGTGCCATCAGATTCAGTGTCTGGTGAGGGCCCATTTTCTGGTTCATAAATGGTGCCTTCTCATGGCAGAAGGGAGGAACTCTAGTCTCTTCAGTACATCATAAGGGCACTAATCCCATTCACAAGGGCTCCACACTTATGAGCTAATCACTTCCCAAAGGCCTCACTTCTTAACACCAACACTTTGGGGATTAGGTTTCAATATGTACATGTACATTTAGGATGGGGGGGGGACATAAACAGACCATTTCAATATCTTAAAGGGTATTTATTGTAACATCTTTTGTAGTGGAAAGCACTAGAAATAACCAGTAAATCCATTACAGGGAAAATAACTAAAATAAGATTCATGGATGTTATGAAATATTATACCACCATTAGAAAGAATGAATTAAGTTAATATATGTTGACCCAGAAGTCAATATGTGTCATTGTGTTGGAAAAAATTATTAAATGAGAAAACATGAGTTTTATTGTTTGAATTTGATAACATTTTCAAATAAAGAAGTATTCTGTAGATTGACACCTAGGTAATATAATCAAATATCAATGTAATGCATAGAGTATGATATTGTTTTTGCAAAAATAAGAAAAGAAAGTAAGTACAATTTTGTGTGTGAGTGTGTATGTGTATTTTGTATGCACATAGAGTAAAGCATAGGTATGTAACACTGACCTATTAAAATTGATTTTTTCAAAAGAATGTAATTTGAGGTGCAGTAGGTGGAAAATAGGGGAGCCTGAGGGAAAGCTGTGGTATGCAGGATGTACACAGTTGTGCATGAATATAAGTAATTCTTAAAAATAATTTATGTTTTAATTTCTTTCTTATGGATTGACCATATGAACTGGTATTATCTCTACAGTCATGGTCCACTTTGGGATTTATCACCGAAGGGGAAAATGCACTGTATTTATGTGTTCTTTCCTTAGGAAGGGTCATGGATACAGTAGATTTAAAGTCTTAATAACCTAAAAAAGTCAAGCCTTGAGGAAAAAGCTTTAGCCAATTTCAAAGACTTTCAGGCAAAACTCCCATATCCTTAATCTCCACTTAAATGAGGTCAGGGGACTTTTCACTAACTTTGGGTCAAAATGAAAATTGGGACATAGCACTGACTCTGGTGGTCTGTTTCATTTATTCTCTGTTAATAAAATAGGTCTAGCAAATCTCTTAAATCATTATTTGGAAGAAGTAAATGTATGCATACATATATATATATATATATATACATATATATTTATAATTTACTCTATTCTCAGGTTTACTATGAAAAACTAATTTGATATAGTCCTGTCTTCCATTAATCATCCTTATTTTGCTACTTCCTGACTTTGTCAGTAGGCTGTGGTCTCCTTATTGTCTTTTCTGTTCAAATATTGTGTCAGCACATTCTTTCATCCCCCTCCTCCCTATAATGCTCTGGATTAGCACTGATGGATTTATCTGAAATGGAAAGTGAAGGACCCCACACATCCATATTGTTCTGGACCACATTGACATCAATGTAAGGTCATTGAAAGGACTTGAACTCCCCCAAATTATATTTGCATGGCTTAAATAGTCTTCCAACACAGTATACTGGTATACTTGATTTAAATTAAGTCAGTAGCATTTATATAATCTTTATTCCTGAATGTAAATTCTAAGTCATGTTTTTCAAGAAAATATCATACTGCTTTCTTTATATTAATAGCATTTACAATTCATGGTAAAAGGGAAGCATGTCATTATAGTATATAATATGATATAATATAATATAGCCACCATAAATCCCTAAGAGTAGTAATAGCTACCTTTATCATGCAAGCTTCATGTAAATCACTATGTTACAGTAATTCCCTTATATCATTGTGTTGAACTTGTGTGACTTTGTGTAACATTCGCATTTCACCATGAAGCTTACATATATTAACCAGTTCATAAAGGGAAAAATTTTAGGAAATAACAAAGGGAAGATTTTGAAGTCTCACTCCCAACCATACTCTCCTAAATGCTATGCTCTTCTTACTCCAATATGGTAGGCACTTGCTTTATCTTCTCCCTTATCATCAATGACACTTTAAAATCAGATGTAATCTTATTTATCAGTACTTATCTCACTCATCAAACTATATTTTTCAGCCTTTCCTGAAAATGCCAAGGAATGTTTTTATTTACATGTGGCTGTATTTTCTGTTAGTTATTAATTAACGAAGGTTGAGTAGGTTCCAATTAAAAAACAATATATTAATTGAAGTAGTATCAAATATACATTACTGGGACCTGATCAAACTAAAAAGCTTCTGCACAGCCAAGAACATATAAGTATAGCAAGCAGACAGCCCTCAGAATGGGAGAAAATATTTCCAAGTTATGCCTCTGACAGAGGTTTAATAACCAGAATCCACAGAGAACTTAAACACATTAGCAAGAAAAGAACAAGTGATCCCATCTCAGGGTGTGCAAAGGACTTGAAGAGAAACTTCTCTAAAGATGACAGGCGCATGGCCTACAGACACATGAAAAAATGCTCACCATCCTTAATCATCAGAGA
>CAUYRH010090871.1:0-22067 GCA_963574655.1 Perodicticus potto
CACAATGACGGCTGCAACCAAAAAATGGCCGGGCGTTGTGGTGGGCGCCTGTAGTCCCAGCTACTTGGGAGGCGGAGGCTGGAGACTCGCTTGAGCCCAGGAATTGGAGGTTGCTGTGAGCTGTGATGCCACAGCACTCTATCCAGGGTGACAGCTGGAGGCTGTCTCAAAAAAATAAAAAATAAAAAAAAAATAAGTTAGCCGAGTGTAGTTTGTCATTAATTGGGTTTTTGTATTTCTTGGTTTCTGAAACTAATCAACATATATTGAAATAACTATGTGGTTACTTATACAGATTGCTTGTCACAACTCATAGCATATAGAAAAATTATTACTGTTTCAAAGGTCTCCAGTTAGTCAAGTCAAACTTCAATTATGTTGTAGGTAATAATGGACCAATTAATTAAAATAAAATGGGAGTATACAGTCTAATTCCAGATGGTCCAGTGAACTGGGAATGACGCATTCTTAAGAATTATATTGAGGGCAGCGCCTGTGGCTCAGTGGGTAGAGTGCCAGCCCCATATACTGAGGATGGCGGGTTCAAACCCGGCCCCAGCTAAACTGCAACAAAAAAAATAGCTGGGCATTGTGGCAGGTGCCTGTAGTCCTGGCTACTTGGGAGATGGGGCAAGAGAATCGCCCAAGCCCAAGAGTTGGAGGTTGCTGTGAGCTGTGATGCCACGGCATTCTACCGAGGGCGACAAAGTGAGACTCTGTCTCTAAAAAAAAAAAGGAAAAAAAAAAGAATTATATTGAAGCCATCTATATTCTGGAAACACTTTGAAGGTAAAAGAGCTAACTGAAAGATTTTCTGCCTGGGCGGCACCTATAGCTCAAGGAGTAGGGCACCAACCCCATATACCAGAGGTGGCGGGTTCAAACCTAGCCCCAGTCAAAAACTACAAAAGAAAAAGATTTTCTTCCCAAGTTGAAGTGTATGATAAAGCTAGTAAACAGGTCAAAAAAAAAAAAAAGGCTCGGCGCCTGTGGCTCAGTGGGCTAAGGCGCCAGCCACATACACCTGAGCTGGCGGGTTCGAATTCAGCCCGGGCCCACCAAACAACAATGACGGCTGCAACCAAAAAATAGCCGGGCGGTGTGGCGGGCACCTGTGGTCCCAGCTACTTGGGAGGCGGAGGCAGGAGACTTGCTTGAGCCCAGGAATTGGAGGTTGCTGTGAGCTGTGAAGCCACAGCACTCTACCCAGGGTGACAGCTAGAGGGTCGGGTCTCAGAAAAAAAAAAAGAAAAACAAAAGCTAGTAAACAGGTTACACTCATAAGAGAAGGCTTCGAAGCCCCCAGTCCCGTGTGGAGCCAGTCCTCCGATGTTACAAATTCTGTGTTTGGGTGCACTTAGTAGAGATACTCCAGAGAACTTTTTCACTGGGGAATATGGTAGATCTTCTTGACTGAGAGCAGATTAAAACAAGCCCCACCAATTTTATTTTGTGGCTTGAGGATAGCCAGCTGGAAGGATAGACAACAGTTACAGAGGTAGCTTCTAATGGAGTCCAGCACAGTGAATGAATGAATGAAAAAAAGGCCTGTAATCCTAGCACTCTGGTAGGCCGAGGTGGGTGGATTGTTTGAGCTCAGGGTTTGGAGACCAGCCTGAGCAAAAGCGAGACCCTGTTTCTACTAAAAATAGAAAAACTGAGGCAAGAGTTTCACTTGTGCCTAAGAGTTGGAGGTTGCTGTGAGCTATGATACCATGGCACTCTACTCAGAGCAACAGCTTGAGACTCTGTCTCAAAAAATCCCTTCTAATGGCTCATGCCTGTAATCCTACCACTCTGGAAGGCTGAGGCAGGTGGATCACTCAGCTCGAGTTCCAGACCAGCTGGAGCAAAGCAAGAACCCGTTTCTACTAACAATAGAAAAACCAGCTGGGCATTATGGCAGACATCTATAGTCCCAGCTACTCAGGAGGCTGAGACAAGAAGATTACTCAAGCCCAAGAGTTTGAGGTTGCTGTGAGCCATGATACCATGGCACTCAGTCCCAGGGTGACAGAATGAGACTCTGTCTCAAAAAACAAACAAACCAAAAAACCCCTTCTAATGCCAAGTGACAACTGCCAACCCAGAACCCTGTGAGAATTGTGCCCCTAAATCCAGCAAATGCCGAGCAGTCGGGATGGAACGTCAGTGGGGCTGGGGGCGGGATACCAGGTTTAATGAATTTTGCTCTGGTCAGTACACAAATAACTTATGATTTGTATGGTACATTGTGGAAAAGTCATATTTAAGGGCCAGGTCCTAACTTTGGTCATTTTTCATGGGTGTTGCAGGGAAGGAGAGTGGAGAGGGGGTAAGAAGGCCCATTTTGCTCCGTATAAAATGGGCGCCAGGGTCAGGTTTCAGGGGCCACTGCACGGTGGTTAGAATAACTACTTGGAAAAATACATCCAGAATCTCTGCTCTGAATGAGAAAAGTATTTTATGTTTTGTTTTGTTTTAAAGGAGCCACTCTACACAAGTAGCTCCCATGATTATTCGACCCCTTCGTATTTCACAGAGTGAAGATGGAGTGTTTCTGGGCCATATGACCTGCTAGGTAGGGGCGGCCCTACACTGCAGGCCACAGGAAGAGGGTCGAATAAATGCCTCTTTGTGTTAATTAAGGTCTAATATCCCAGGCTGCGCCTGTGGCTCAGTGAGTAGGGCGCCAGCCCCATATACTGAGGGTGGTGGGTTCAAACCTGGCCCTGGCCAAACTGCAAGAAAAAAATAGCCGGGCAGTGGGGCAGGTGCCTGTATTCCCAGCTACTTGGGAGGCTGAGGCAAGAGAATCGCCTAAGCCCAAGAGCTGGAGGTTGCTGTGAGCTGTGATGTCACAGCACTCTACAGAAGACAACAAAGTGAGACTCTGTCTCTAAAAAAAATAAAAAAGACCTAATACCTGGCGTAGTGGCTCATGCTTGTAATCCTAGCACCCTGGGAGGCCAAGGCAGGTGGATTGAGCTCAGAGGTTCGAGACCAGCAAGAGCCAGAGTGAGACCCCGTCTCTACCAAAATAAAGCCGGGCGTTCTGGCAGATGCCTGTAGTCCCAGCTACTTGGAAGGCTGAGGCAAGACAATCACTTAAGCCTAATGAGTTGGAGGTTGCTGTGAGCTATGACACCATGGTACTCTACTGAGGGCCACAAAGTGAGACTCTATCTCAATAAAAAATAAAGAAAAAAAGAAAATAAAAACTTCAAACTAAGAAGATTGAAAGCCAATTGAAAGCAAAATTAAAAAAAATTAAAAAAAGATCTAATATCCCTACCTTACTTTTCCCAGGACTCTGTATTCTTTTGACAAGGCCTTATGTGATGTTCTTCCTTGCAGTATCTTGAGGAGAATCTTGTTGCATGGGTTGGAGGCCAGAGATGGACAGTAGGCCTCCCTTCCTGCTGTCTCCCGTGGCCCCACCCAGCTTACGCAGGACTGTTCTCTAGATACCTCAAGGGGCATCATCCAGTCCTCTTTAACTGATGGGGAAACTGGGGTCAGGAGAGTAGAATGGCCTCGTCAACGTGTGGACCAGGTTCTTGATAGTCTCCTGCCTCCAGATTGGCTCCAGGGTGGCATTTGGGCCTTGGCCACCAGTATCAGCCCCTCTTGGAGTGTTAGAAGTAAGCAGGGACAGGATCTCTTTCATCGAGCACCCCAGGGATGGGGTCTTCGCCTAAGTAGAGTTTGATAGTCATTGCATTAACAGGTGACTGTTGCTTTTCTTCTCCATCTCTTTCTGTGAATGAAGAAGACTGGACGGTATGTAGAAAATGTGGGCCCTGCTTCGTGCTGTGCAAGTGAGGACCTCTCCTGTGCCCAGCCAAGTGCTTGGGTGGATTTAGGAGGTTCTTGGCCTTTCTTTGCCCTTCTCCAGCCTATGACTATGCCTAGAAACTTCCATGGTTAGAGGATCCTGGGAGTCTTGAATGGGAGGGAGAATCCACACATGTTCTAGTAATTCACAGAGAGTGGACAAGGGTAGAATACCAAAGCACTAGGGCTGGGGGTCACCTAGACAACGTGTCTGCTATGCTCTCTTTCTACTTAAAGTGTCCGTCCACCAGCATCACTCGAGAGCTTGTTAGAAATGTGGAATCTGATGGTCTGCTGCAGGACAACTGTATCAGAATCCGCAAGTTGCTAGGTGATTATGAATATTTTTGAGAAGCTCCAGCCTAGCCTTTCCATCCCCACCCTGTGGGTAAACTGAGGCCCAGAGATTTGCCCTAGAATGTAGAGCAGTGCTTCACTCTGGTCTTTCTTTCTTTTCTTTCTTTCCAGAGTCTCTCTTTGTTGCCCTCGATAGAATGCTGTAGCATCATAGCTCACATCAACCTCAAACTCTTGGGCTCAAGCAATTCTCTTGCCTCAGCCTCCCAAGTAGCTGGGACTACAGGCACCCGCCACAATGCCCGACTATTTTGTTGTTCTTGTTGTTTATCAGGCCTGGGCCAGGTTTGAACCCACCAGCCCCGCTACCAGCCCCGGAGCATGTGGCCGGTGTCCTAACCACTGAGCTATGGGCACCCAGCCCTCTCTTTCTTTTTTAAAAATATCTTTATTGGGGGATCATTCACTTACCATACTATCCACTGATTTAAAGTACACAATTCAGTGCTTTTTAGTACATTCACCTAAACACTCTAAAGCATCATCACAACTAATTTTAGAAGATTTTTGCCACCCATTAGCAATGAGTTCCCATTCTCTCCTTCCCTCCTCCCAGGCCCTAGGCAATCGTTAACCTGCTTTCTGTCTCTGTAAATTTACCTGTTCTGGACATGTATAAATGGTATGATACAAGTGGTGGTGGTCTTCTGTGTCTGGCATCTTTCACTCAGTAGAATGTTTGCAAGGGTCACCCGTGCTGAGCCTGAGGTCCGTATTTCATTCCTTTTTACTGCTGAACAGCATTCCCTGGTATGGCTGTACCACATGTTATATTTATCTTTAGTTGATAGACATTTTGGCTTGTTTCTGTGTTTCGGTTTTGGGCTATTATGAATGATGCTGCTTGTGCCTTTGTGTACAAGCTTTTGTGTGGACTTGTGCTGTGATTTCTCTTAAGCATATATGTAGGAGTGGACTCGCTGGCTCCAGTGGCAAATCTGTTCCTTGTTTGAGGAGCTGCCAGCTGTTTTCCAGGGCAGCTGCACCATTTCAGATTACTGCCAGCCATGTAGGAGGGTTCTAGCTCCTCCACCTCTGGTGCCTCTTCTTCACTGTCTGTCTTTATGATGGAGTGGGAATGGGTAACAGAGGGCTCTTCTGTGGCCACTGTTGGCCATCTGCTGACATGATATAAAGCTGGCGACCCTAAAGCAGGGTTGCAGCTGGGCCTCAGGAGCACACTGGAACCAGGGATTTGAACACCATGAGAATTCTCTGACTTTCTTCTCTGTTTCTCCCCAGAGATCTGCCTTATGCAAGCTTTGTCCACCAGCTTCCCTGTCCCTGTGATCAGAGGGCAGTCAGCAAGGCCACCAAAGCCATCTGAGAACATAGTTGACTGGAGAATTTGGTTCTCTCATGCTCCCTCTCCTAAGCCTGCACTCCCAGGGACGGAACTGCTGGCCTGGCTTGGCCATGTGCTCACCTGGACTGGCGTGGCCTGAGCATGGCCCTCTGTAACTATGGCTACAGCCAGTTCTCTGAGAAGGTCCCTGGGTGCTCTGGGCATGAGGGAGAAGAGGAGGCTTTGGTGCCTTGGGTGCATTGGCAGATCCATTTGCCCCAGCACTGACTGCTCAAAAAGCCCTTCCTCTCACCAGAGGCACAGACAGTGGGGCTGCTTGTGGCTGGTAGGCAGGCAGTGGGGTCGGGTATGAGCAAGCCAACGGTGAGTAGCCAGATGGGTCCAAGATCATGGCCAGTGGAGGGCATAAGCTTGCTCTCAGCCCAGCACCTGAGTCTTCTGTACCGAGCCCAAGCCCGAGGCCTGCATGTAGTCACAGGGCTTGGAGGGGAGGTGCCCAAGTCCCAGTTCTGATCTTATCGTAGAGATTCGGTTTTCTACTTTCTACTGTCCTTTGTCCTATTAACTTACAGAGCAGTTTTTTTTTCCTTCATATTTTTGAAATTTATGTTTTTGGTAAGTTAATGTATTTATTAATTCCAAATATAAGTGGTGCAAGAGGGTTTATGGTGAGTCTCCCTCCTACTCCTGCCCCCGGGCACCCTGTTCCCTCCTCAGAAGCAGCTGATGGTTATCATTGCTCACATATGGTTTTGTGCACAGGCAAGCGAAGATGCGTATCTGTCTTTTCATTTTAAGCACACACAACAATGGTAGTGAAATGTGAGTTTGAGATTTCTATGAAACTTGTCACATCACCCTCCAAAGAGATGGTTGCCAGTTGTGATGATGCTTTAGAGTGTTTAGTTGAATGTACTAAAAAGCATTGAATTGTGTACTTTAAATCGGTGGATAGTATGGTAAGTGAATGATCCCCCAATAAAGATGATCCCCCACCTCCTGCCCAGGAGGGTGCCTGTTGCCACACCCTTGCCTGGACTCCCTGTTGCCAATCTTTTGAGCCTTTTCTTATATGAAAAGAGAATAGTAGCCTTATTTTAATTTGCATTTATTTCATTTCCTTTTATTAATTTGCATTTATTTGTAACAGTTGTTACAAATGAGATTGAGCGTCTTTTCATATGTTTATCCATCCTTTGTATTTCTTTTGCTAAAAACTGACAGTTTATATCTATTGCCTGTTTTTTTCCTGGCCTTTTGCTTATTGATATGCAGGGACCACTATATTAGATTGAACCATGTGCATTTGCCATTTTATAAATCAAAATGGGCTGATTGTCCACAGTTTCATTGTTCATTTTATTAGACTAAGGATTTCGTTCAGCAGTATGGGTGGCTGGATACGAGTTCAACATGAAAAACTGAATTTTCTTGGTAGCCAGCAATAACCAAGTGCATGTCTTACAGGAGTGTGGGGAATGGGAGAGTGGAAGGAGATACTTGGAAACTGTATCTTGATTTTTTCCTCAAACTTTTGTCCACTGATTTTAGCATCTATGGGTAGATTGTGTCTATACCAATTGTTATGTGGTGTTTGCCTAATAGTGATTTTCTATTTATTTCCCTCTTCTTCCTGCAGTTGTGATTGGAATGGTACTATTAAAAAAAAGAGCTTTCTGGCTCGGCGCCAGCCACGTACACCTGAGCTGGCGGGTTCGAATCCAGCCTGGGCCCGCCAAACAACAATGACGGCTGCAACCAAAAAATAGCCAGGTGTTGTGGCGGGCGCCTGTAGTCCCAGCCACTTGGGAGGCGGAGGCAGGAGAATCGCTTGAGCCCAGGAATTGGAGGTTGCTGTGATGCCACGGCACTCTGTCCAGGGTGACAGCTTGAGGCTCTGTCTCAAAAAAAAAAAAAAAAAAAAAGAACTTTCTTTTCTCTACCATTAATTTATTCACTTATATATCAGTATAGACCCATGGGTATTTTGTTTTATTCTATGAGTTAAAATGAAATAGTATTGCTATTTATTTTGTTGTTGAAATTATCACAGCTGTGGCCATTGGGAGCTCCTTCGAGCTGGCTCCCGTGTGACTTTGACATGGCTTTGTCCTTTCTCGGAGCCTTTCCTCACTTTGGCGCTGCGAGATGCTTGAGGCTCGGCCATTTGCCTACTTGCCCTGGCAATGGAGGCTTGTTCGCTGCCTGTGGAGAATGTATCTCATTTTGAAAGCTTTCTTACTCTGTAAGCCTATCTTTCTGTCCCTCCATAAACTCTGTTTCATGCTTGCCTAAAAAAAAGAAGATGCTTGAAGCTTTTCTTGCATTTTCTCTGCCCTAGCCCTGTAAACAGTCTTTTCTCTAAGGAGCTTCTAGAACATTTTTTTTTAAATTAGAGACAGAGTCTCACACTATCACCCTCAGTAGAGTGCTGTAGCATCATAGCTCACAGCAACCTCCAACTCCTGGGCCTAGTCAGTTCTCTTGCCTCAGCCTCCCCAGTATCTGGGACTACAGGCGGCTACCAGAATGCCTGGCTATTTTTTTGTTGCAGTTTGGCCAGGGTGGGGTTTGAACCCCCCACCCTTGATATATGGAGCCGGTGTCCCACCCACTGAGTCACAGGCAAGCTGCCCATGATTTTTTTTTAGATAGCGTCTTATTCTGTTACCTGGCCTAGAGTGCATTGGTGTCATTGTAGTTGACAACAACACATCACACTCTGCCTGCTTCAGCCTCCTGAGTAGCTAGGACTGGAGGTGCCTGCCACAACTCCCGGCTAACTTTTCTATTTTTAATAGAGATGGGGTCTCATTCTTGGTTAGGCTGGTCTCTAGCTCCTGAGCTCAAACAATCCACTCACCTCAGCCTCCCAGACTACTAGGATTACAGGCATGAGCCACTGTGCCTGGATGGGTTTTTTTTGTTGTTTTTTTGTGTTTTTTACATTTCCACATATGTATGTGTACAAACATACCCATATACATACCTATTACATACCTTACCAGTGGTTACTGGGATCTGTTGTGTGTCAGGCATGATGCCTGGTCCATGACATTCATAAAGCAGGTGCCAGAAGGTGAGGTGCCCAGCACAGCGTCACACGGGCTGTGGTCCTTCTGGACGCGTATTTGAGTCTTGCTCACAAAGCCTTTTCCTCACTGAATGCTGTCTCCTTTCGTGTAAGCGCCCCGTGTCACAGGCGCAAGATTGCACACGTGGCGCTGAGAAGGCAAACCACAAAGGCTGCCCACAGAGGGTGCAGGGTCGTGCTTTCTGCGTCTGCCTTTAGGACAGGACTGTTGGCATCTGGCCCTCTTTTCTCAGGGGTAATGATGGCCTCCATTATGTTTTATGTGGCATTAATTACCCAAACCATAACTGTTAGAAAGTAAACAACCTGTAAATCTTGGCTGGCCTGGGCAATTGCCTCCTGTTCTTGGGAACACCATGATCTGGGCATGTGGCCCTATATTGGGTGCTGCTCTCTGAGGCAGAGCCACCCTGGCTTGTCCACTGCTCTGTAGCAGCACTTGCTGGGATTACAGGCATGAGCCACTGTGCCTGGATGGTTTTTGTTGTTGTTTGTTTGTATTTTTTACGTTGTGCTGTGGTCATAGCGCCAGAGACCCCTGGAAGATGGTTGGTGGCCAGTGGAGTCATCCCTGTCTGGGTTGTGTCCCAGCTGGGCTGTCTCTGGCTCTGTGACCTTGGGTGCCAGGTGAGTCAGTGTGTGGAGCTGTACTGAGAGCTGGAGGAGAGCTCGTTTATGCAGCACAAAGTACATTGACCATGGGCGGGCTCAGCAACTCTCCACATTCAACGCCTCGTGCTCACTTACTACATGCTGGGTTGGGAGTCTGTCATCTCGTTTGGTCCCCACAGCAGTTCTGCAAAGAACATTTTGCAGATGTTGAGAGTGAGAAGCAGAAAGTTTAGAGAACTTGCTTGTGGCCCTACAGCTGGAACATGGGAAGGTCTGGACTCAACCCTGGTGGGTCTGACCTGACCCCTCTCCTTTTGTCCTGGGCTAGGCTAAGGCCACTGAATCTTTGCCACTAACTTGCATTATGACCTGAGGCACTTCAAAGCCTCTCTGAGCCTGAGTTTCCTTGTCTCTAAAAAGGTCATAGTCATATTTACTATGGGTTCTTCAGGATGGTCTCCTGGATTGGAGGGGCCTCTGCCTGCCTGGCAGGGTCTATGTGTATTTGGTGTTCTGTTGATTAGACAGCCTTCCCCTGTCATGCACCTGTCTGATTGGCTTTTGTGTACCAGCCTGATACTAGGAGAGGAGATACCCATCGCTGTCTTTGTGAACATCTATCGGTATGAAGCACCTGTCCCTCTTTTCTTTGTTTTCTATTTTTTCAAATTCACATGTAGAACATCACTAGTTTTTTTTCTTTTTTGTGTGGAGACAGAGTCTCATTTTACTGCCCTCGGTAGAGTGCCGTGGTGTCACACAGCTCACAGCAACCTCCAACTCCTGGGCTTAGGCGATTCTCTTGCCTCAGCCTCCCGAGTAGCTGGGACTACAGGTGCCCGCCACGATGCCTGGCTATTTTTTTGTTTTGCATTTCCACCAGGGCCGGGTTTGAACCACCACCCTCAGTATATGGGGCCAGCACCCTACTCGCTCAGCCACAGGCGCTGCCCATCATCACTAGTTTGTTTTTTAAGCCAATACTGAAGATGTAAAGACGTATAGAATTTCAAAGGGGAAGGTCCTTGCCTGTTCACTGCATATATTAGACTCCCAAATATAGGGGTATGTGTATAATTTATTACAAAGCAAGCACAGTCACACTGTGTACATACTATCCAGCAGGCTTTTTCCTACCCATCTGTGTATGAGTATGGTAGGTGGTGGGTGGTTTGATAATGGATCTAAGCCTGCCCAGTTAGATTTTCATTATCTTACTGTTTGAATTATATTTTAACTTTTAGAGTTAAAATATAACAATAGTCTTAAATTTTAAATTACAGAAGAACTGAACATCTATATATCCTTCATCAGATTCACCAGTCTTTTTATGTTTTGTCACATTTGCTTTATCTGTATTTTATAGACCCAGAAATTTATATGTCCCTCCATACGCATATGTGGCTGTCTCTGTCTCCACATCCAGACAGACAGCTGTCTATGTAGATACAGACATCTCTGTCCTATCTGTCTTTTCCTTCCCTGAAACATTTGCGAGTTAGTTGCGGACAACATGATCTTTTCTTCCTAAATAACTTTTAAGTGTGTGTTTCCTAAGAACAAGAACATTCTTTTGCATAACCACAACTCCATTATCAGATTCAGGAACTTCAGCATGAATACAATGCTATTCCCGAGCCCTCCTGAAGTAGGGCCAGTTGTTCTGATAACGTCCTTTATAGCAGGCTTTGGCCTTGAATCGAGACCCAGGCCAGGGCTATGCATTGTGTTGAGTTGTCTCAGTCTTCATTGCCTTGATTGTGACCAGATCCATGTTGTCTTTTGCAACATGGACGTTTCTGAAGAGTGCAGGCCAGGGTATTGTAGCCTGTTGTTTCCGTTTGGGTTTGTCTGATTTTCCTTGTGATTAGATTCGGGCTGTGCTCTTTGGGCAGAAATAGTGAGTGACTCTGAGTCCTTCTCAATGCCCCATGCGGGAGACACCTGATGCTGACGTGGGCTGTTTGGTTAAGGTATGTGCCTCGTTCTCTGTGATGACTGCAGAGTATTCCACAGGTTAGAAGTAACGTGATGTTTGACCGTTTAGTTTATCTCTAGTTTCTAACTGTTAGCAGTACTACTGCAGTGAACAGCCTATTGCAAATATATTTAAGCATATACACCAGCAGTTCTGTGCACTAGAGTCCTAGTGCATTTTTTAATATTGATGGGTCTTGTCAAAATGCCCCGTGGGCTGTGACAAGTTAACCTCCCTGACAAGGAAAGGGCCCATTTGTCCACCTCTCTGACCTTGTGTGATGCTAGCAGTCTGTGAGTTTTGGCCAGTCCGATCTGTGATCAGGCATCGCATTTCTCCGGTTGTTAGTGAGATGAACATCTCAGGCTCTTCTCGGTTTGGCTGACTTGTTCCCGCTCTGGAATTTGCCTTAGGAAATTTAATATCGAATTCTGCCACCCTTGATTAAAAACCTGTTACATATCAGAACTGTACAAAGGGCTGGGGCTGGGGGTGACCTTGTAGGGACCTGTTCTTTAGAGAGTTTTTCCTCTTTTGAGGAGCCGTGACAGTTTTCGTGCAAGAAGACCAGGAGGTGATGGGCAGCGTCTCAAAGTGTCAAAAAATGTTGGAAGGAAGGAAGAGATCAGCAAGAAGAAGGGAGATTATATGAAAATTCAAATTTCAGTGTCCAAAAGTGTTTTCTTGGAACACGGCCATGCCCATTCATTCTTGGACCATCCAGGGCTGCTTCTTGTGACAGTGGCAAAGTCCAGTAGTTGTGACAGATTTTTTTCTTTTCTTTTTTTTTTTTTGAGACAATGTCTCACTCTGTCACCCTGGGTAGAGTGCTGGGCATTATAACTCACAGCAACCTCAGACTCGTGGGCTTAAGCAGTCCTCTTGCCTCAGTCTCCCAAGTAGCCAGAGGTGTGTGCCACTACACCTGGCTAGTTTTTCTATTTTTAGTAGGGATGGGGGGGAGTGTGTCTCAATTTTGCTCAGGCTGGTCTCGAACTCCTGAGCTCAAGCAATCCACCCCACCTTGGCCTTCCAGAGTGCTAGGATTACAGGTGTGAGCTACGGCAACAGAGATTACTTAAACAGCCCACCCAGCTGAACAGTTTACTGATGCCTGGGCTAGAAAGTATTGGATGTTACAGGTTGTATGTGGCAAAAGCGAGAAAGCCAAGATTTATTGAGCACTTATGCATTTTATTTAGCTTCCTACCTCCTTCCCTGTTAGAAGGAGGAAGGGTGAAGGGATGGAGTCTGAACACAGCCCCCATGTGGGAATAGAGGAAGTCCACACCCATTTGTGTGTCTCAGGGCCCTTCAGGCAGGATCCAGAAGTCCTTCCCAGGCGGTGGTAGGGTGCGGCATCTCCTTCAGCCTCCCTCCAGCTGAGGAGCCTCTCACTTCCCCAGGGGAGCACAGTCTTCCTTGAGAGCCCAGGCAGAAGGAGGCCCTTAGGTGGAGCTGGGCAGTGAGGTGTGACTACCGTGACCCAGCTCCTGCCACTCCCAAGGTCACCTTGACTCCTCTAGGCCGGGATGGCAGCCACCTGCAGTAGGCTAGTTTACATCACAAAGTGACCTGGGGCTCATTCCTTCTAGCCTTTAAAAGGCCTTTAATAGCTTCAAAGCAGAGGTTTGGGGCCAGGACTTTGGAAGGATTTGCCTGGAAGCCTTTTGGGCACTGTGTGCCCAGTCTGGTTCCTGGGCACCTTCTCCTCTGAAGTTCCTACTGGATTGAAGTTCTCATTGCATTGAAAGCCTTCCTAGGCTGGGCAGAAGACCTGTACCCCACATTCTCTGCTGGGTGTACCTTCAGCTCTCCAGCAACTCTAGGCATTAAGTGCCAAAATCGTTCATGCTTTGGAGATGCAGAAACTGAGACTCCCAAGGGCAGCACCGTTATGTGAGCCCAGGCTCTATAGACTAAACCTGGCTGCTTAGCCAGCTGTCTCAGCTAACTTAGGTATACGTGCAAGAACATTGGTAGCTGCTTGTGCCATATATATTATATTATATTATTTATTTATGGTGTGTGATTATGTTTCTGTGTAAAGGCAAGATAACAGCCTTTAAAACATAAACTTGAGTTTAAAAGTGACTTGATTAAATAACACAGGCTAATCATGGTACAGTGGGCTTTTGAGCTAGCAGAATTGTGGGGTATAAATAAATGAATTTAGAGAATGTGGGTAGTGTCTACTGAGCAGAGGAGCCCAAGGAGCCCCCTATAGGGTGAGGCTGAGAGTCAGAATAAGCACAGAGCAACACAGGATGGCGACCGCTCCTCGGGGGTTTTCTTTATGACCTTGGGCGCGTGTTGGAAGGGAGGTAGAGAAATATTTTAACTTCAGATTTAAAAGAACACATACTCGTGTGCCTAACACGGTCTTTTCAAACTTCCCAAATTTGCTTCTGATTTTTAGCTCTGCCTTTCCTCCTCCGCCAGGGGCAAATCCCTGTTGTGAAATCGGTGTGGGCAGTTCCCGTGCACATTCTTAGATTTGTGCTCCATGCCCATGTATGTATAAAAAGGAATAGTACTATTTTGTATGTCTTCAAACTTTTTATAAAACAATGTCATATATACTAGGTGCGTGTGCCTTTTTCATACTGTGTTTTTTTTGTATACATATCACACATGCCAATCCATTGGTAGTTTTGTTTGCTGTAGTTAAGTATCTTCTCCCAGTCTGGAGTTTTTTCTAAACTTTGTTGCGATCTTCTATTCTAGAGGATATGCATTTTTTTTTTTTTTTTTTTAGACAGAGTCTCACTATGTCACCCTCGATAGAGTGCTTTGACATCACAGCTCACAGTAATCTCTAACTCTTGGGCTTAAGCAATTGTCTTCCCCCACCCTCCCAAGCAGCTGGGATTACAGGTGCTCGCCAAAAAGCCCGGCTATTTTTGGGTGCAGTTGTCATTGTTGTTTAGCTGGCCCCGGGCCGGCTTTGGACCCACCAGCCTCAATGTATGTGGTTGGCACCGTAACCACTGTGCTACAGGCGCCGAGCCTAGAAGACATACATTTTAACATTCTTTTTCCTTTATGATTTGTGCATTTGTTTCTAGCTTAAAAAATATTTTCCTATCCCACGTCATGAAGTGGTCTCAGACTGATTTTAGAAATATTTTAACATGGCTGGGTGTGGTGGCTCATGCCTGTAATCTAGCACTCTGGGAGACTGAGGCAGATGGATTGCCTGAGCTTAGGAGTTCGAGACCAGCCTGAGCAAAAGCGAGATCCCATCTCTAAAAATAGTTGAGTGCTGTGGCAGACGCCTGTAGTCCCAGCTACTTGGGAGACTGAAGCAAGAGGATTGCTTAAGCCCAAGAGTTTGAGGTTGCTGTGAGCTATGACAGCATGGCACTCTACTTAGGGTAACAAAGTAAAACTCTGTCTTCAAAAAAAAAAGAAGAAGAAATGTTTTAACATCTTGCTTTTACAGTCAGGTTTTATTTTTTTTTTCTTTTTTTTTTTTTAGAGACAGAGTCTCACTTTATCACCCTCAGTAGAGTGCCATGGTGTTATAGCTCATAGCAACCTCCAACTCTTGGGCTTAAGTGACTCTCTTGCTTAGCCTCCCAAGTAGCTGGGACTACAGGTGCCCGTCACAATGCCCGGCTATTTTTTTGGTTGCAGTTTGGCCGGGTTGGGTTCGAACCCATCACCCTCAGTATATGGGGCTGATGCCCTACCCACTGAGCCATAGGCTCTGCCCTATAGTCAGGTCTTTACTCCCCTAGAATTTATCATATATAGTATGAGGCAGGTATTTATTTTTCCATACAGATAACCAGTTACCCTACATAGTTGAAGAAGGATAAAGTCATCTTTTTTTTTTTAATACCGTCATATATCAAGTTTACAAATATGAAAATCTTGGCTACTCTCCTTGTTCTTTTCTACTGGTCTGCTTGTGGTTCTGTCACCATGACTTTACAGTATGTTCAGAATGCCGTAAACAAAACAGCAGCATGTGTTTCTGGTTTATTACGAGGAAGCAAATGTCAACTACTGTGCTGCACTGTGGTTGCACATTCATTGGAAGTTGAAGATCCATCTTGGCTCAGACAGCTGAGCACAGGGGGAAGTGAGGGATTTGGGCCTTACAGAAAGGGAAGGGTCTCGAGGTATGAAATAAAGTGAGTATCAAGAAATTCAGGGGAAATGTAATGGAAGACTCCTTCAATACTACAGCCAGATGGGATCTCTGAACAGTGTGTGGAGTAGTCTACCCAGGGTGAAGAGGGTGGTCTGGTGGCCACATGCTCAGTCTTGGGAGTCAGACTGGGTTTGATCTTTAACAGGATAACTCACCTCTCTGGAATTTAATTTCCTCATCTATAACATGGGGCAACAGTAGGTTTCCTCATAGGATTGTTTAAAGGGCTAAATGAAATAATGCACAGAGGGATTTAGCAATGTCCTGGCCCATAGCTGGATGGCAACTAAGTGGTGGTTATTTTTACCCTATTATCTTGATTTTAAGAGCAGCTCTTTTCCTGCATTTTACAATTCTGAAATTAGAACAGCCTTTACCATTACTCCCTATAGTGGTTTGGTTTTCCCTTACAGATCATTGTTTAGAATGTAGGAGACAGACAAAAATGTCTTAACTTGGGAAGGAGTTATGCTGTATAATATTCAGGGCAAACTTCAATCAGTATGCCAAATGGAAGCAGGTGCCTTCTAGGAAGGAGAAGTTGAGAGAGAATCACTTAAAACTACAGATGTTCCATGCCCAGCAAATGATACTTACCAGGCAGGAGATGGCAAAGGGTGTGGTAGGTGCTGAAGACAGACTCTGCTCTTGGCTTTGCTGGTCCTGTACGGTGTGAGCCCCTCACAGCCTCTGCTTCTTCCTATCCAGTGGGACTCATAATCCTGACTGCTGCTTCACTGGCTCTGAGATTCAGGTGAGTTTTTACCTGAGTAGACTTTGCCCGTGTGAGTACCAGTGAGTGAAGCGGTCAGTTTCCAGGGAATGCCTCTCTCCTGTCAGCCACTACACTAGGCTGGGGATTTCTTTCTTATTCATGCTTCCCCTCAATTACAGAAATCCTGCCTGCTCTTCAAAGCCATCTCAAATGTATCTTCTTCTTCAAGCCTTGTCTTACCCCTCCTCCCTCCATTCTGGATGAGTATTGCTCACTTCATCTCCTTTGTCACTGAGAGAATTTTTCAAATTCTGCCTTGTTTTTTAGCTCTCTTCTCATTCTGTTTGATGTACCCCAGAAGACTGCCAACCTTGTGAGGGCGGAAGCGTGTCTGACTTTTGCGAACCTTGTGTTTCTAGCAGACAATAGCACTACAGAGAGCATGAAACCTCCTGGAAGCATTTGCTAAGTGCCTACTGTATGCCACACAGTGCAGTGGTAGGAAGATGGCCAGAAATGGTGCTGGTCAGGGAGGAAGTTGTCCATGTGCCCTAGCAGTTCTGCTTGCACAACCTCACCCATCATGTGTATGACCGTGGACAGTGGCCTTCTGTGTGGCATGGTGCTGTGTGAGTGGGGTGGGAAGGTCAGTCTGGTACTTGTGCATTGGCTTTCAGAAGCCGCCCTGGGGACCATGGCTGGATGTCCGTGTGTAGGCCTGAGCAAAGTGGGAGGGGCTCTAGAGTATGTGAGAGGGGAAGGGTGAGGAAGGGAGACTGGGTGGGCAGGCCATGGATCATCAGGACTCTGGTGATTCCAGGCCCAAGAGAAGGCGCGGTCCCAGACCTGAAGTGTCAACCAGCAGCTTTGGTCTCCAAGGTGCTACCCCTTATGATCAGGTGTGGAGACTGCCGTGTGTGGGACAGGGGATGCCTCCTGCTTAGTGTGAGCCGAGGTGGCCCTGAAGAGCCTGGGGCCATCGTAATTTGCCCTGGGGTGCCTGTAAACTCATGATAATGGCCACTTGGACCTTGGGCCTCATGCCAGGGCCCTGTCTACATTCTTCATCAGGGAAGGCAGAGGACACTGGAAAAACCAGTTTGGGTGTATGAGGCCCATTTCATGTTGATCTTAAGGGAGTATTGGACTTTAGGAGCCTAGAAATCTTTCTTTCAACTCTGGCTCTTTCAGAAAGTTAGATGTGTTGGTGAGGTCAGCACATCCAACTTCCGTAAGTCATGTCTTCTGAACAGGCCAGGGGGCAAGACAAGAGTTTAGGGTTTGTCCCTTTTCCCCCTGGAGAAGGCGCCCAGCCCGTCACCCTGAGCAGTGCTTGGCGTGGTCAAGAAGGGTTTGCTGTCATGACTAAGAGATCTTTGTGACAGTCAAGAGGGGAGCCTGGTTGAGAGGGCACAGCTGTGCTCACCCAGTGTTGTGGCCAAACCCAGCAGGAGCCTTGGTGAGTGAGATCTGGGAACTGCGGGTGTGGCTCTGCTCATCTCCGTGTCCCAAGGGTTCCCACTGTGATGGTTCAGCATATAATTGTTGCTCAGCAGACATTTGGAATGAATATTCAGTTGCCTATTCGTTGCCCATTCAATTCATTGGTGAGGAGGGTTTCCTGTGCAGCCATGTCAAGTCACTATAAACGTTAAGACATTTTAAGTTAAGCTTAAAACTGCAGAAGATTTTTCTCCCATAGTTCCAGAGGCTAGAAGTCAGAAATCTGGCAGGGCTGCTTTCCACCTAGGGCACCTGGGGGACTATCTACCTCTGACAGCTTTTGGTGGCTCCAGGCGTTCCTTGACCCCTGGCCCCATTGGGGCAGTCTCTGCCGCCATAGTCACACGGCCGTCTCTTCTCCTCTCCGTCTCCTTTCAGTGTTTGCCTAAGCACCTGACATTGGATTTAGGGCCTGTCCAGATAATATGGGATGACCTCCTCATCCCAGAATCCTTAACCTGATTCTAGTACATGCTAAGACCATTATTCCAAACATAAAGTCACATTCTCGGGTCCTGCAGATTAGGATGTAATTTATCTTACTGGAGACCACCATTCGTTTCACTATGGGGGATGTCTTAGTATCTTTATAATCACTTGCTTGTTTAGATATATAATGGCTTTTAGCCACCAGGGTTGCTTTTCCTAGTTTATTGTTTGAGGTAAGTTTTAAAATTCATACATGTATGTAACTTTAAGTCTTATATACCTGTATTTCCTTTTCTTCCTACGGCTTTAGGTTCAAAAAGTCCTTCTATATTGTCTGATAAGTAGTCATTCATGTTAGAGTAAAATGTTAAGAAACTGACTTTTTTTAAAAAAAATGACAATTTATCACATGTGTAGTATTTTGAAATACGTATACATTTCATGCTTTGAAATATGTATAAAGAATGGCTAAATTGAGGTAGTTAACATGTATTACCTCACATACTTACCATTTTTTTGTGTTGACAAAGTATCTGTTAGCATATTTCAAGGACATGAATACACTGTTATTAACTCTAGTCACCATGTAGTACAATAGATCTCTTGAACTTTTTCCTCCTGTCGGACTGAAATTTTTATCTTTTGACCAATTCCTCTTTACCCCCTACCCTGCCAAGAAATTGACTTTTTAATCCAGTAGTGATTTGTTTTGATATGTACCATGAGGTATCTGCACTTTGAAAAAAGTAGTCAACCTCTACATGTAATAAAATTTCATAGGCCTATATACAGACAGGCATACAAAAAAACAGGGGCCTGGGGTAATGCAGGTAAATCTGAGTAAGGCTTGTAGTTTTGTAAATTTCACTCTGCCCCTGTCAGTTGCCTGGTTTGGATAACAGACCATAGTTACATCAGTTGCCACCAGTGGGGGTTGCTGCTGAGGGCACTCAAGACTTTAATGCACTTTTTTGTAACTTCTTATGGATCTGTAATCATTAAAAATAAAAAAATTTGAAAAGCAAGTCAGATTTACTAGTATCAGCTACTAAATCATATATTCTCTTACTTGTATTTTTTTGTTGTTGTTGCAGTTTGGCCCGGGCCGGGTTTAAACCCACCACCCTTGGTATATGGGGCCGGCACCCTACTCACTGAGCCACAGGCGCTGCCCTATTCTCTTATTTGTAAAACATCCTTTATTGTAATATGTGCTGGAGTGTCTTAGAGTTGTGTTTAACATTTTGTTTGGGACAAATTGGCATCATTTGCTATATGTATTGTAGTCTTCCCCTGGAGGAACATGGTGTATCCTGTTAATTCAAGCTATATTTTAACTCCGAGACAAAATGTGCGTAGTTTTCTTCAGGTTATTCATAGATGCTTTTAAAGTTTTTTTGTTACTGTGGATGGCTCTCTTTCCTTTGTATTCTCTAACTAGCTTGTGCTGGTTATATGTCACTGAATAGAATCCCCACACCCTTTCAAATACATGAAATTCTTTTAACTGGGGAAATGCTTTTCATTCTGCCATTAGAGACAATGTTTAACAGGCTTTTTAGTTCCTTTAAACCTACTCTCGGGAAGGGTATGGTCAGTTATTTACTCTGTAATGTGAATTTAAGTAGCCGTGTTCTCCATTCAAGTATATGGGGGGAGGGCTTGTAAGGCATTGGAATTTGTATTTTGTAATTTTCATGCTAACTATATTTTCCTGGATTCTGTTTCTTTGAAAATTGGATCTCTGAAGGGATCAGATGGTGTGTTGTGTGGGATGTCCTAGGCCTGACCAGGCTGGTGGACAAACTGGCCATCAGTCTAGAGAGTGGGCCTTGGGATCTTGAGGCCTGGGAGGGCACTGCAGGTGTTGAGATGGCCGCTAGCTGGAGAGCCCCAAATTTGGAAACACTCAAATAGAAAATGTACCATTAATCTCCACTCAGGCCAATCTTATGAAATCCGACTGCTGGAGAATCGAAAGCTGGGAGACTTTCAAGATCTGAACACAAAGTATGTCAAGGTAAGCCTGTGGGCTTGATACAGGTTTGCGCACCTGGGCTTCCTGGGGTAGGTGGCAGGCAGGAGTGACTGGGAGGTTGAGGAAAGGCCTCAGAGAGAGAGGCCGGGCATCAGCTTGGCCCTCCTGTTCCCGTGTCTGGAGCGTGTTGTCCAGGTAGGGATCAGACAGGCAGGCCGGAAGCACCTAGAACCTAAGTGGCTTGAACAGACGGGACAGGCTTAGGCTGAAGTCTGGCTTTATCACTTACTAAACTTCCCTGAGCTTAGTTTGTGCTCACCTGCACAAAGAATTGGTAAATTAGACATGTCTGTAAAACACTTAGTAATCCAGGGAAAACTGGTAATCACTATTATTATTGCTGGTAGTTTTCCTGGAGTTCGGGGAGGGAGTAGTATGTGGAGCTTGAGAACTGGGACAGAAACTCCAGCAGGAGAGCCCTTGAAGGGTGGGCTTGGGGGCAGAGGCAGGTTCCTCTTGGGCTCCGCCTGGCCCCACACTCAGCTACTGTCCTGCTGGCCTTCCCTCCCCAGAGCATCATCCGTGTGGTTTTCCATGACCGCCGACTCCAGTACACAGAACACCAGCAGCTGGAGGGCTGGCGGTGGAGCAGGCCTGGGGACCGGATCCTGGATATTGGTGAGTCCTCCACTAGGCAAGGCCCCCAGGCCACACTGGGGCTCTTCTTGGACGCCGTCTGAACCCAGGCCTACAGGGCTTTTTAGTGCCCTCCTGCCCTATGCTAAACCCTGTGAGAGTTTGCAGAGATGAGCACACCTTCAGCTCCTGCCCTCATGGAGCTCCATTTTCAGTGGAAAAGACCTGTGGAATTCGCAGACCTGTTATCAGGGAGGTCCAGAAGAATGGAGACTTAAAGGATCTTAATAAATGGTGAAAGGCAACATGACCATCATAAAGATAGAGGGGCAAGAGAAATGGGATTTGGAGGGCCCAGATCCCGGCTGGTAGTTCTTTATCCATAGCCCTGCGGGTTAGGTGGGTTTTGGAATTCAGAAGCTGGAATGATGGTAGGCGCATATACCCATAGCATCAGGGATCGCTGCCCATAGGCACCCAAGCACAGTGATATTCCTACATGGAGATAAAAGAACTGTTCACACAAAATGGGATAAAGACCACCCGGAGCTTCATGGTGATTCGTGTCAAGGTTTCTGCCAAATGAATCATGCAAAACTTAGTTTTCAGAGCTTTTGGCATTTCAAATTGAGTTTAGGAGTGCAGGAATTTGGGCCTGTAACAAGAGTCCTTCCCTAAATATTTAGGAGAAGCTGACAATTGCACTTTTGTGTGTGTGTATGTGTGTGCAGATATTCCACTGTCTGTTGGTATCTTGGACCCCAGGGCCAGCCCGACCCAGCTGAACGCAGTCGAATTTTTGTGGGACCCTGCGAAGAGGGCATCTGCGTTCATTCAGGTAAGTGGAGGGATGCTCGCCTTTCACTGAAAGCCTGGGCTTTGGAGTGTCCAGCTTGTAGTTTTGAAAAACAACCAGCATGAAAGGGCCTGGAAGGGCTCCTGTTCGCTGTGGCACTGTAGAGGGTGGTGTGTGAATGTTGTTCAGAGTCACTGAGCTCGTCGGGGCACAGGGCTGGGAGGTCCACAGGGCTGGGAAAAGGACTTCAGAGGGTTTTAGAATTCTGTTTGGGTTCAGCGTATAGAATATATAAGCTTTTAGGAAGTTATTTCCTAGCAAAAAGTAATTTGATAGTAACATTTCTCCATTATAGTTTCTATTGTTGTATGATTCTTTTTGAGCCTCTTAGTTTTCTCACCCATTTTATAAATCAGATAATGAATATGAAGCCATTAACATAGGAATCACTCAAGAAAAGTTAGCAATCTTTTCTTTTTCAAAAAAAAATAATTATAGCACTCTTATTGTATTTAAAAATTATTATAGTGTTGGCTCGGCGCCTGTGGCTCAATGGGCTAAGGCGCCAGCCACGTACACCTGAGCTGGTAGGTTCGAATCCAGCCCAGACCCGCCAAACAACAATGACGGCTGCAACCAAAAAATGGCCGGGTGTTGTGGCGGGCGCCTGTAGTCCCAGCTACTT
>CAUYRH010090874.1:0-14500 GCA_963574655.1 Perodicticus potto
CCCCCCCCCCCCCCCCCCCCCCCCCCCCCCCCCCGGGAGCCTGGCAGGGGTTTAGGCCTCTGTAGGGGACGGAGGGGGCTGGGGTAAGCAGCTTTGTCTTCTCTCCCCTCTACCGTCATTCCTTGGCTTCCCTGCACCATGGCCCTGGGCAGCCCCACACCTACTATCAAGTGGCTGCGTCCTAGTGGCCCCATGCCAGCTGACCGAGTCACCTACCAGAACCACAACAAGACCCTACAGCTGCTGAATGTGGGTGAGGAGGACGATGGCGAGTATCGCTGCCTGGCCGAGAACTCGCTGGGCAGTGCCCGGCATGCCTACTACGTCACTGTGGAGGGTATGATGTCTCTGCTAGGGGAGAGCAGGATCTGTGCTGGGAGCAAGACCTGCTGCAGGCTGTGGACTCAGGATCGCTCTCTTATTCCTCCCAGCGGCCCCATACTGGCTGCACAAGCCCCAGAGCCACTTGTACGGCCCAGGAGAGACTGCCCGGCTGGACTGTCAAGTGCAGGGCCGGCCCCAACCAGAAGTTACCTGGAGAATCAATGGAATCCCTGTGGAAGGTGAGCAGGGCCTTGGGCAGGGCAGTGTGGTGAGCCCTGGGCACTGTGGGGGAGAGGAAGAGGAGGGTGAGGACCTCCACACAGCTCAAGACTCTGGCCTGAACCCATGGGACCCTGCTGCTGTACACACAGAGCTGCCCAAGGACCAGAAGTACCAGATCCAGCGTGGTGCCCTGATCCTGAGCAACGTGCAGCCCAGTGATACCATGGTGACACAGTGCGAGGCCCACAACCGACATGGAGTCCTGCTGGCCAATGCCTACATCTATGTTGTCCGTGAGTGGCAGCCAGCTGTGTGGTCCCACTCTCCCTTCTGTGTTCATGACCCCCAATCTGTCCCTGCAGCTGGTATGGCCTCAGCCTACCTTAATGAGACCCATCTCTCACACAGCCTCATGGCAGCCACGATAAGTGCAGGCTCACCCCAGCTGGTCAGGCCTCAGGGAAGACTTGGGGTTGGGCCGGAAAGGCTTTGGGGACAAGGCAAACTGTTAGTTTGGCCTGAAATCATTGGTAACACTTGGATGAGATTGGAGGCACATCTGAGGTGGAGGGGACAGTGTGTCTGAAGGCAGAGAGAGACTCAGACTGGTGGGAACCATGAAGTAAACTGTGCAGGGTTCTTGGGGGCCTGAGGGTGCCAGGAGGAATGTCACTGCCTTCGCTCACTGTCACAGCCTGAGTCTTGCTATTCTGCTCCCAGAGCTGCCCGCCAAGATCCTGACTGGAGACAACCAGACATACATGGCGGTCGAGGGCAGCACCGCCTACCTTCTGTGCAAGGCCTTTGGAGCCCCCGTGCCCAGTGTCCAATGGTGAGTGCCCCATCATCTGTCTTGAGGGACCCATGGGCAGGGAGCCCAAGCCGGTTGGTCTGAGCCAGGCCTGCCCCGCTCACTCTAGGCTGGGAGAAGAAGGGATGACGGTGCTTCAGGACGAACGCTTCTTCCCCTATGCTAATGGGACCCTCGGCATCCGAGACCTCCAGGCCAATGACACAGGACGCTACTTCTGCCAGGCTGCCAATGACCAAAACAATATGACCATTGTAGCTAACCTGCAGGTTAAAGGTCAGATGACTCCTACCACATGACTAACAGTCCCTGTGGGAGGGAGGTTCAGGGTCTCTGGAGGACATCAGAGTGACTGACCCTTCTTTCCCTGTATCACCCTCAGATGCAACTCAGATCATACAGGGGCCC
Organism: Perodicticus potto; assembly: GCA_963574655.1. Lineage (NCBI taxonomy): Eukaryota > Metazoa > Chordata > Mammalia > Primates > Lorisidae > Perodicticus > Perodicticus potto. Next base: position 1,766 of record CAUYRH010090874.1, read on the forward strand.
CGGAGTGCAATCGAGAAGAAAGGCTCAAGGGTGACATTCACGTGCCAGGCCTCCTTTGACCCTTCCTTGCAGCCCAGCATCACCTGGCGTGGGGATGGCGGAGACCTCCATGAGCTTGGGGACAGTGACAAGTGAGGGCCCAGCCCCAACCTGGGGTCGGTAGAAGGGGCAGAGTGAGAAAAGCTGGAAGTCTGCACTTTTTAACCTCATCCATGAGGGGCACTTCCCTGCTTTGAGGGGAAGGTTCTGGCAGGAATGGGAGGGGAGAAGAGCCCAGATGTCAGGAAGTGGTGGCCCGCTGGGACCTGACGGGCAGATGTGGCCCTCTCACTAGGTACTTCATAGAGGATGGGCGCCTAGTCATTCATAGCCTGGACTACAGTGACCAGGGAAACTACAGCTGTGTGGCCAGCACTGAGCTGGACATGGTGGAGAGCAGGGCACAGCTCTTGGTGGTGGGTGAGTCCTAGGATGGGATCCTGGGGGTATCAGGGGAGGGCAGGCCAACAGGCCCAGACTCATATTGCAGGGCCATGTCGAGCTGGTGGGCGGGGGCTGTGGCTCTTGAGGGGGCCAAAGAATCCACCCTCCATGGCCTTCAGGGAGCCCTGGGCTGGTGCCCCAGCTGAAGCTGTCTGACCTCCACCTGCTGAAGCAGAGCCAGGTGCGCCTGTCCTGGAGCCCCGCAGAAGACCACAATGCCCCCATCGAGAGTAAGAGGCCTGAGCATGGCACCACCTCCATCACCTTGCCCTCCCCTGGGGCACTCCCCTTGGGGGCATGCACTTGTGTTTGGGGTGCTCAGGGAGAGCCAGACTTGTGCCCAGCACTCCCCATTGCCCTTTCTTTTTCTTTTTTTTTTTTTTTTTTTGAGACAGAGCCTCAAGCTGTCACCCTGGATAGAGTGCTGTGCCATCACAGCTCACAGCAACCTCCAATTCCTGGGCTCAACCGAGTCTCCTGCCTTTGCCTCCCAAGTAGCTGGGACTACAGGCGCCTGCCACAACGCCCGGCCATTTTTTGGTTGCAGCCATCATTGTTGTTTGGTGGGCCCGGGCTGGATTCGAACCCGCCAGCTCAGGTGTACGTGGCTGGCGCCTTAGCCCATTGAGCCACAGGCGCCGAGCCGACCCCCATTGCCCTTTCTTTAAGCCACATGCTGATTACTGTGTTGCTGGTTCACTTCTTGGCAGAGTATGACATTGAATTTGAGGACAAGGAAATGGCACCTGAGAAATGGTACAGTCTGGGCAAGGTGCCAGGGAACCAGACCTCTGCTACTCTCAAGCTGTCGCCCTATGTGCACTACACATTTAGGGTAACTGCCATCAACAAATACGGCCCGGGGGAGCCTAGCCCAGCCTCTGAGACTGTGGTCACACCTGAGGCAGGTGAGCCAGGGTGGCCCCCATGCCACCTGGAAGGGGGCGTCAGTCAACCAGGCCCTGGGCTCTGAAGGGAGGGCTTGGAGAGTTACTGTGCCCAAGCTCCCTTGATTACAAATTTCCAGGGGGAGGTGGGGACAGCAGGGTGCCCTTGGGGCTGCCAGCCCTGACTGAGCACTGATGTGCCGACACGTTACTTCCAGCCCCAGAGAAGAACCCTGTGGACGTGAAGGGAGAAGGGAATGAGACCAACAACATGGTGATCACGTGGAAGGTGAGGGCCTGAGTTCACTGTGCTGCTGGACATGAGGCAAGGTCCCAGCTGTTTGCTGCTGCCCGTTGGCTTTGCTAAGGATGAGGCTAGTGGCTGGGGATGCAAATCTGGGCTGGGGTCACAGAAGGCCCATGATCGCAGCCAGCCAGTTCCTCTTCTGCTGTCCGTTTGCAGCCACTCCGATGGATGGACTGGAATGCCCCCCAGGTTCAGTACCGCGTGCAATGGCGCCCTCAGGGGACACGGGGCATCTGGCAGGAACAGATTGTGAGCGACCCGTTCCTGGTAGTGTCCAACACGTCCACCTTTGTGCCCTATGAGATCAAAGTTCAGGCGGTCAACAGCCAGGGCAAGGGCCCGGAGCCCCAGGTCACCATTGGCTACTCTGGGGAAGACTGTGAGTACCCAACTGGGCCCCGCCCACACCCAGGCAAAGTCCCCCTGCGCATCACTATGTGCACAAGCAGGCAGCCTGCTCCCTGCCTCTGCGCTGTTCCCCAGCTCCCAAAGCTTGGGTGTATGTTTCCTACAAATAAAGAAGTTCTCTTATGTAACCAGAGGGATGTGAAAAATTCTGGACACTTGCCATTGCTACGATCCAGTAATTGGCAGCCCATATTCCAATGGCATCAACCAACACTGTCATTTACCCTGCTTCTCCCTGCAGTGTGGGGACCCAGTACAAGCGTCTAGTCACTCTGCTTCTTTGCTTCCTCTGAATCTGGAACATTACCAGATGTTCACTTTAATCACCCAGCAAGGCTTTTTCTGATTTCTCCTCTGTAAGTTACTACCGTCACCTCAGCAACTAATAAGCAGCCCAGGGAGAGATCTTGGGACCATGCAGACATGCTGCTCCTCATCAAACTGCCCCCATGAGGCATCCAAAGCCATCTTCCCAGTGTGGGAGGGGGCTGTGCCAGCCCCAGAGCGGGCAGAGCCTACAGCTCTCTGAAGTCCCTGGCTGTTTCCAGACCCCCAGGCGAGCCCTGAGCTGGAAGGCATCCAGATCCTCAACTCAAGCACTGTGCTGGTCAGGTGGTGGCCTGTCGACCTGGCCCAGGTCAAGGGCCACCTCCGGGGATACAGTGTAAGGGCCTTTGGGGTTATCGCCGGGGAAAGTTACAGGGCTCCCCTGAACGCCTGGGCTGGGAGGAAAGAGACCCTGTCAAGGGTGATGGGGAGCATATGCTGGCAGCCCCAGCTAGATTTCTTCTGCCCCTGCAAGGTCTCCTTTTCATCTGTGCAGGTGACATACTGGTGGGAGCGCAGTCAGAGGAAGCACAGCAAGAGGCACGTCCATAAGGGCCATGTGGTAGTGCCTGCCAACACCACCAGTGTCATCCTCAGTGGTCTGCGGCCCTACAGCTCCTACCACCTGGAGGTGAAGGCCTTTAACGGGCGAGGGCCAGGGCCTGCCCTCGAGTTAACCTTCAGCACCCCGGAGGGAGGTGAGCCTGTCCTGAACCTCCACCGCCCACCCTTCCTCCCGAGACTTGGGCAAGGACCTATCTGCGGCATCTGTCTGTGTCACGCAGTGCCGGGCCACCCTGAGGCGTTGCACCTGGAGTGCCAGTCGAACACCAGCCTGCTGCTGCACTGGCAGCCCCCACTCAGCCACAACGGCATTCTCACCGGCTACGTACTCTCCTACCACCCCTGTGCGTGTGGCGGGTGGCAGGGTGGCAGAGAGGGCTCAGGGAGGGGCCAGAGCTGGCAGCCCAAGCCAATCCCTCGCCTCTCCCCACAGTGGATGAGGGGGGCAAGGAACAGCTGTCCTTCGACCTTCCGGACCCTGAGCTTCGAACTCACAACCTGACCAACCTCAGCCCCTACCTGCGATACCGCTTCCAGCTTCAGGCCACCACGAAGGAGGGCCCTGGTGAGGCCATCGTGCAGGAAGGAGGCACAATGGCCTTGTCTGGTGAGCTGGAGGGAGGGCCTGGCTGGCAGGGTGAGCCTTAGGCTGCCTGGTGAGTCGCAAACGCTCCTCTCCCCCCGCACTGTGCAGGCATCCAGGATTTCGGCAACATCTCAGCCATGGCAGGTGAAAACTACAGCATTGTCTCCTGGGTTCCCAAGGAGGGGCAGTGCAATTTCGGGTTCCACATCTGGTTCAAAGCCTTGGGAGGTGAGCTCGGAGAGGGCCCTTGCGGCGGTGGAGGGGGGACTGTGGGCCAGAGGGGCTGCCCACTTGGCTCACTCCTGCATGCCCTTTCGGCCCCGCAGATGAGAAGGCAGGTGCCTACCTCCTGCCGCAGTATGTCAGCTATAACCAGAGCTCCTACACGCAGTGGGACCTGCAGCCTGACACCGACTACGAGATCCACCTGCTGAAGGAGAGGACACTGCTGCACCAAATGGCCGTGAAGACCAATGGCACAGGTGTGGCACCGGGTGACCCGCCATCACCTGTCAGCAAGGCGTGGGCACTGCCTAGTTAACTTTGCTTTGTCCCTGCCACGGCTGCTACTGCCCAGGCCTCACTCATGATTCCTGTCTCCTCCTCCCAGAATCTGGGTGCCCTTTACCCTTGTGGGAGAACCCAGGCCCCTGAGTGGGTCCTTCTCCCCGCCTCCTAACCCCCAGGGCAGCAGTCCTTCTGGTGGGACCTCGTCTACACCCCAGGGCTGGTCTTCTCCTTGTCCTTTCCCCCAGGCCGTGTAAGACTGCCCACCGCTGGCTTCACCACTGAGGGCTGGTTCATTGGCTTTGTCAGCGCCATGGTCCTGGTGCTGCTACTGCTGCTTACCCTCTGCTTCATCAAGCGCAGCAAGGGCGGCAAGTACTCAGGTGACTGGGTGGCGTACAGTGGCCACTGGGCCGAGGGAGGGTGGCAGAGCCAAGGGGAGCCCCTTCATCCCTCTGCAAGTCCTGCTATGGCTCCTGATCTCCTGGCTGGGCTGCATGGTGTGGTGGGGGCAGGCTGGGGCCCCTTCAGAGCACAGAGGACCTGGAGTCCAGGCACAAGCCAGAACAGGGAGGAAGCTGGCCTGTCTGTGTGTCTGCAGTGAAGGATAAGGAGGACACCCAGGTGGACTCTGAAGCCCGACCCATGAAAGACGAGACCTTTGGCGAGTACAGGTGAGCTGGGGCAGGGCCGGTGCCGGCACTGGCCCCACCCTCGCTTTCACATCTGACCCTCTCTTTCTCTTCTTTGTGCTGCTGGGTGACTTCAGGTCCCTGGAGAGGTAAGGCAGGGGAGGTGGAGATGGATGTCAGACCTGGAAGCAGGGTGCATAGTGTGTGCCTGGGAGCACCATTGTCCCCTGGTTGCTGGGGCTCTGACCAGACTGTTCCCAGCTTCCTGGCTTAGCAGTTCCCCATTTCAGGGAGAAGCCAAAACATCCCAGCCCCTCCTTCCATGCTGACAACCCAGCTTCTAGGGCTGCCTGTCACCTTACCAGCTCCCTATCTTCCTGAGGGGGGCCCCAGACAGCTGCAGTGGTGTCCCTATCAGGCTCACGCACACAATGCCAGGGGACAAGGCAAGGAGACGGGCCCCATAAGCCCCCAGGCTGAGCACCCACTTGCTCCTACCCACTCCCCAGAGCCACTACCAGGGCAGTCAGAGTGGCTCTTCCCTAAACACACTTGGGACAAATGGGAGACAGGCAGGAATCTGCCTCACCCCTTCACTCGCATCCCACCTCTGCCTCTGCAGTGACAACGAGGAGAAGGCCTTTGGCAGTAGCCAGCCGTCTCTCAATGGAGACATCAAACCCCTGGGTAGTGATGACAGCCTGGCTGATTACGGGGGCAGTGTGGACGTGCAGTTCAACGAGGATGGCTCCTTCATCGGCCAATACAGTGGCAAGAAGGAGAAGGAGGCAGCAGGGGGCAACGACAGCTCAGGGGCCACCTCTCCCATCAACCCTGCCGTGGCCCTAGAATAGTGGGGTCCAGCCAGGCGAGGCGGGGCCCGTGCTGTGTCCCTAACCTGGGGATCAAGGCGCTCCCTCTCTCCACCAGGCCTGTGGGAAACCTGACTTGGGGCAGAGGAGAGGCCCCTTCTTAGCACCTGGTCCCTACTTTATTGCCAAAACCCAGCTGCACCCCTTCCTGGGCACATGCTACTTTGCTTCAGCTCAGGGGCAGGTCACCTACATGTCAGGGGCCTCTAGGTGCTGCCCTGCCAGCCTATTTGGGCAGAGAAGCTGTAGTTTGGGGGAGCAGAAGTGGGGTTGCCCTGGCAGGGTCTCCGAGATGGTGTCCTTCTTGATTTCTGCCTGGGGCAGACGTGGCGGGGTCTCCCTTGGACCAAAGTTGGCACATCCCCCACCCCAGCCACTCCCTGGCCAGCCCAGCTGGGACTGTGGACAGAACTCAGTGTCTTTACCATCTGTTCCCTTTTCTCTGCCATCTCTGCTCCAACCAGGATGAGGGCTGGGCTGAACAAGCTGGCTGCAGGTGCTGGGGAGGCCATCTGGAGAAGCCAGAGTCCCCACCCCCAAATCACACTAGGTCAGCACCCCTCTTCCCACTGCTCACCCCACCCCATGGCTGACTTTCAGGAGTTCCACACGCTGCCTTTGGTACCCACCAGACAACATCCAAGTGGCCTCCCTCAACTGCTGGGGTGCAGGGTGGGCACCCCTCCTATTGCCCACCAGCCAGCCCTTCTCAGCTACCACCTCCAATCCCTTAACAGCGCTACCCATCCTGCTGTGTTGTCTGAACAGTTTTCTTCCTCAGCCTCCTCCCAAACCCCACCTTGGGAATGTAAATACACCGTGACTTTGAGAGTTTGTGCCCTTGCCCTTACCCCATATGCCACTAGTGTGTAGGCAGATGTCTGAGTCTCTAGGTGATTTCTAGGTTTTATAGCAATTAGCTTTGATGAACCCATCCCAGGAAAAATAAAAACACAAAAAAGGAAACCTTGGTTCCCCCAGCACTGCTGTACCCTGCCCAGCAGTTTGGGCTCCCCATACGCCTTTGCTTGGTCTGTCAATGAGCCCTCTTCAAAAAACAAAAGTATATATATATATGTACATAAATATCAGAATTATAACAGGTAAATAAAACCTGGAAAGGAAGGTGGCCTTTCTTCGTTGTGCTGTGCACTATGTCCACCATCCCTACCCCACACTGCAAGAGATTGTTAGGACTAGCAACAGCAGCCCTTCCATGCACAGGAGCCCCCAAGAAAACCAGTCCCACAGCTCCGAGCCTTCCCTTACCCTCCCAGAGGCCACACATCCAGCTGCTCTGCAGGCCCTGCTGTCTGCACCTTGGGTGTTGCTGCCACACTGTTGGTGGGCCTTGGGGTCTTTGTCCCTGCTGACCCCTGGAGACCAAACTTAGTCTCTTACCATAGTTGGGCCATTCATCTCCACAGGGTTACATATAGGAGTAGAGTGTGGCAAAGGCCCCAGAAGTCCCAGAGCTCCTGCCCTGCAGCGTATTGGCCAGTGCCCAGAAGCCTCTTCCCTGTCTAAGGGCATGGGCCCACCTGCAAGCAGCATGACCAGCTCTAGAGGAGTGGTCTTCCCTGGGGTGCTGTACCTTCTAAATCCGTACAGAGCACCTTAAACTAATGACCACAAACCTCGCATGGCCTAGAGATGGCCAGCCTTCCTTGGGAGTTTCTAGAGTTCACTCCAATGTCTTACACCTCCCCAAAGCTCCAACCCTGGCACTGCCAGCTGAGGACTTTGTTTCTCCCTTAACTGAGCAAGCAGAAAGTGGCAGAGAACTTCCTTCCTCCACAGTCAGGTCTGCACCCCTGCCCCCGTAGGTGAGCCCCTCCACCCAGGTCCCTGGCCCCTGCCCCTAACACCTACCCAAGCACTTCTCTCCTGCCCCATCTCACCTTTTTTCTGTAACTCTAATTTGTTTCTGTTGATTCAGTTCCCATATACGAACATGCTGCACTAGCTCCTGCCACTCAGGCTGCTAACTCCAAATGCCTCTCCTGTTCTTGCCCCTGTTCTTTGCTCCTTTTTACAGCAAATCCCTCTGACTACACTCACCATAAACTTGAGCCTCACCTGTAACAGTGTCTGCCTGTTGGCCTCCGATGTCTATTTTCCTGTTCTTCCATAATACTAGACTTTGGGCTTGGGGACTTGGCAGCTTAGCTGAAGATTCATTTCCCAGCCTTCTTTGCATCCATGTGGGGTGGGGCACCTAAGTTCTGGCTGGTGGAACGTGGGTATGTGTGCACCTGCTGGGCTGGCCTTTATCTCCTTGCCAGCTGAAGGCTAATGTGATCTGCACTCCTGGCTGGGAGGAGCTACCTGGAAGCACTCAATGGAAGTTGGACATTGAGGATGGGGTCAGGATCTGGGCTGCCGCAGTGGCCCTTGGCTGCTTCTCTGCTCTCACTCCATCGCCCTGGGTACAGTACTGTGGCATCATAGCTCACAGAAACCTCAAACTCCTGGGCTCAAGTGATCCTCTGCCTCAGCCTCCCAGGTAGCTGGGATTACAGGTGCCTGCTATAATGCCTGGCTAGTTTTTCTATTTTTAGGAGAGACAGGGTCTCGCTCTTGCTCAGGCTGGTCTTGAACTCCTGAGCTCCAGGGATCCTCTTGCTTTGGCCTCCCAGAGTGCTACGATTACAGGGCTGAGCCACCAGACCTGTCTGCTTCTCTGGGGGTTTTTTTTGTTTTTGTATTTTTTTTGGAGACAGAGCCTTAAGCTGTCACCCTGGGTAGAGAGCTGTGGCATCACAGCTCACAGCAACCTCCAATTCCTGGGCTCAAGCGAGTCTCTTGCCTCCGCCTCCCAAGTAGCTGGGACTACAGGTGCCCGCCACAACGCCCAGCCACAATGCCTGGCCATTTTTTGGTTGCAGCCGTCATTGTTGTTTGGCGGGCCCAGGCTGTATTCGAATCCGCCAGCTCAGGTGTACGTGGCTGGCGCCTTAGCCCGTCGAGCCACAGGTGCCGAGCCTGCTTCTCTGGGTTTTAAAAACTTAATGCACTTTGGTTTTCAGAGCAATTTTAAGTTTACAGAAAAATTAGCAGAAAGTAGGGCATCCCCATGACACCCCAATATGACCCCTATTATTAATACTAACATCAGCGTGGAAAGTATTACAGCTGATGAGGCAATAGTGAGGCACCCACATGACCCGAAGTCCACAGTCAACATTAGGGTTCACTCTGGTGTTGTAAGTTCTCTTGGTTTGGAAAATGTCTAACAACTTATCCACCATAACAGTATCATGTAGAGTAGTTTTGCTGCCCCAAATCCACCACACGTGGTGCACTAAACACAGGCCCTGCAGGCAGCTTTCCCATCAAACTGTGCACATGAGCATTACTGCAGGAAGCTGCATGCCTCCACCCAGCCCGCACACTGCCACAGGGCTGACCCTGCTTGCCATCTGTGGCCATAGAGGTGTTCACCTGCTCCTTACATGTAAAGAGGAAACCAGATGCCCTGGACAGCCTTCTGTGCTGGCGTCTTTCTCTCATCATGTCTGTGAAATGTGTCCATGTCTGCCCTCCTTTGCCTTCACATTGCTGAGTAGCAGCTGCCATGCTTCACTTGCCCATCTTCCTGTGGGTGGGCATGTGGGTTGTTTTCCGTTTTAGCCATGAAGGATGAAGTGGACCCATGCAGTCCTCTCTCTGGGATCCATGCCTTAGGAGAGTTGCTAGAGTAGAGTGGATATCCCAGCCCGCTCTGCTGTCCTCTGTTTGGTGATGGTGGGCCGGGGATGTTTGTTCCTCAACTCTGCTGGTAGGGGTACTTGAGGGACGCTACAAAGCTGGAGGAGGCAAAAGGGGCTTGCTCCTTCCTGTAAGCACCACTCTAGCAGGCTTCCTCACCCTGGCAGCAAGTGGGTCATTCGTGGCATCAGCTGAAGCTAATTTTCAGACTTGCCAACACCTACAAAGGCAACTTCATGGCACCCTGTACTCTTGACACACTGACTCCAGGCACCTGGTGCCTCTAAGGTGACAGACCCCAACACTGCAGCTGTGAGGGGCCCCACCATGGGTGTCCAAGTTTGAAGACTTCTCTTTCCCTTTGTCCCCAGCCTTGGGGGCTGTGTTAATTTGCTAGACCTACTGAACAAAGTACCACAGAGTAGCTTCGACAACAGAAATCGACTCGTCCAGTTGAGGAAGGCAGAAGTCCCAGATTAGGCGTCTGCAGGGTGTGGCCCCTCTGCATGCACTAGGGGGGATCTGTCACATGGCTGCTTCATGACTGGATCCAGATTGATAAAAACTTGGAACCTGAAGTGCCATCAAAGACTACATCCTGGAAGACAGGGTTTGGGGTTTGATTTGCTTTTATGTTTGGGTTTGAAAGCACTGGTAAGTTTCAGGGTCTCTCCCCTCCCAACCACGGCCTGACATTTCATATGAGACACATGGTGAGTCTGGGAATTCAGTTGATGTTGTGATTTTGGAACCCAAATAATCTGGGTATTTTTTCAGCACTGTCAGCCTTGAAAGTACAGAAGTAAGAAAATTTTTAGGGCTGTCCTTGAAGCCCTCCTAGTGTCTTGTAAGAGGACACTTATTTTCCTCAAGGCCTGTGAGACCCACAGCAAGGGTCCAATCTCAGCACATACCAGGGGACAGGGACACAGGAGGAAATAACATACATACAAAAAAACAACAGCAAAACCCTCACAAATGGCTGGGTGCTGTGGCTTGCACCTGTAATCCTAGCACTCTGGAAGGCTGAGGGGGGCAGATTGCTTGAATTAGGAATTTAAGACCAGCCTGAGCAACAGTGAGATCCCGTCTCTACTAAAAACAGAAAAACTAGCTGGGCATTGTGGTGAGTGCCTATAGCCCCAGCTACTCAGGAGGCTGAGGCAAGAGGGTTGCTTAAATCCAGGAGTTTGAGATTGCTGTTGAGCCATGATGCCACCGAGGTGACAAGATGAAACTTTGCCTTGAAAGGAAGGAAGGAAGGGAGGAAAGGACAAAATTTAGGGGCATCAGACCTCAGAACCTTCTGGAAGTTCAGTGTTCCCGAGGCACCTCACACCACTTACCTCTAAAAACAGTGATGGAGTTCTTTGGATTTTGGAATACACATCACACATGTGGTGCTATGTTGGTCCATTTACTGCATACTTAATAAGGCTGCCACTTTTGCATGGGGACCAGAGCCCCATGACCCAGCAGGCCTGATCCCACATAAAGTGTCTAGCAAATGGTGATATCTCATGGAGCCTGGCAAGTACTGGCAGGAAATCACCGTGCAGACCTCTAGAGTTTTATAGAAAATCCATGCCCTTTTCTTCCCATAACTATTCTCCTTTTGAGAAATACATTTGACTTGTTATTGGGTCCTTTTGGAGACTGAACTCTGAGGACTACAGTGACCACAGGACTGAAGACTGCTGACCCATCGAGTCATGGGCTGGGCACATGCAGCAGTGACAACATCTCATTCAGTGGAAATAAGATCTAAGAGATATGCTCAGGTGATTCCAGAAAGCACAGCTGCATGAGCAGGTGGCTCAGATTCCTTCATCACCAACTGTGCAGCATGTCCTTCTTCCCCTCCAGCCATGCCTCTAGCTTCCTGGAATGTTCCGTGTGGCCAACTGACTGTAGGGGAATAACTCAAGCCTGGCTTGGAGATGGTGACTCCAAAGGACAGAGGCAAAGGAAAATCTCTCAAGTGGGCAGGACCTTGTGCCCTACAGCTGATCATCCTTGCTGAAGGGACTAAGATGGCCAGAAACATGGATCTATGTTGATGTAGGAATGTGCCAATGATTTGGCTGGATGATCATGGACTTGGAAAGAAAGGCCAGGGCTGAACTACATGTAAAAGACTGAAACTGCACCCGCATCTCTCACCGCTTACAAAGATTGATTCAAGAGATGGGGCTCAGTGGCTCACGCCTGTAATCCTAGCACTCTGGGAGGCCAAGGCGGGTGGATTGCCTGAGCTCACAGGTTCGAGACCAGCCTGAGCAAGAGTGAGACCCTCATCTCTAAAAATAGCTGGGAACATATGACTTAACAAAAAAAAAAAAATAGCTGGGCATTGTGGCAGGTGCCTGTAGTCCCAGCTACTTGGGAGGCAGAGGCAAGAGACTCACTTGAGCCCAGGAATTGGAGGTTGCTGTGAGCTGTGATTTCACGGCACTCTCTCCAGGGTGACAGCTTGAGGCTCTGTCTCAAAAAAAAAAAAAAAAAAAATATATATATATATATATATAAACAACAGAAATTTATTTTTTATAGTTGTGAAGGCTGGTAAATCAAAAGATTAAGGTACTGGCATGTTTACTGTCCAGTGAGGGCCTAGTCTGCGAATCCAAGATGGCAATTTACTGCCTCATCCTCTGGAGGGGAGGAGTGCTGTCTTTACGTGGAAGAAAGGATGGAAGAGGGAAATCACCTCTTTAAGCCTTCTTATAAGGTCACTCATTTCATTTATGAGGGTTCTACCCCTCATGAATTAATCCTCTCCTAAAGGACTTATCTCTTAATACTGTCAAATTGGCAAATAAGTTTCAATGCATGAATTTAGGGGAACATTCAGACCAGAGCAGTATCATTTAGACCAGTGCTACCCAAAGCGTGGTCTGTGAACCATTGCTACTCTGTGGACTACAGTCACATGCCACATTACAATGTTTTGCTCAACGACAGACTGCATAAACGATAGTGGTCCCATAAGGTTATATAATAGAGCTGAAAAATTCCTATGGTCTAGTGACATCATGGTAATCACTTTTATAAATTTAGCGTAGCCTAAGTGTGCAGTGTTTATTTATTTTATTTATTTATTTATTTTTAGAGACAGAGTCTCACTTTGTTGCCCTTGGTAGAGTTCCCTGGTGTCACAGCTCACAGCAACCTCCAGCTCTTGGGCTTAGGCAATTCTCTCTCTCTTTTCCTTTCTTTTTTTTTTTGAGACAGAGCCTCAAGCTGTCACCCTGGAGAGAGTGCCGTGGCATCACAGCTCACAGCAACCTCCAATTCCTGGGCTCAAGCAAGTCTCCTGCCTCTGCCTCCCAAGTAGCCGGGACTACAGGTGACCGCCACAACGCCCGGCCATTTTTTGGTTGCAGCCGTCATTGTTGTTTGGCGGGCCCGGGCTGGATTCGAACTCGCCAGCTCAGGTGTACGTGGCTGG
>CAUYRH010090875.1:0-33902 GCA_963574655.1 Perodicticus potto
ATACCAATTAAAACTATAAAAACATCAACACCAAACCAAAAAAAAAAAAAAAAAAAAAAAAAGGAAAAAAACATGGTACTAAGTAGGCCATGATAAGGACACTTGTTCATATTATGAGAGCTGATATATATATATATATATGTGAAGCACTTAGAAGAGCTCTTGGTACATAAAAGCTTCATCATGATCATTGTAAATTATTTACTTCCTGGTAGGGGCAGTTATTTCATTTCCAAATGTCTTTTTTCACCAATTAGATTGTCACATCCATGGAGAATGAAGCTTGATAGACACCAAAACTCCAGAGCTAGGCGTGCTGACTGGGCCATGAGGTAGTAGAAACAACATGGATTTTGGAGTTAGACTAGTTCAACTCCTAGATCTAGCTGTGAATTTTGGGGTAAGTCACATGACCTCTCCTAGACTGTTTTTCTATCTGTAAAATGAGGAGAGGGTCCTTTGTATTAAATGAGGTAATAAAACTATTTCTTATTTAACAAATGCCAGAAGTACACTGATAGTCTGGTGTCTCTCTGAGATGGTGACATCTAGCAGCTGTCTTGCTTTGCTGAGCTGTGCATAGGGGGTCTTCCCATTAGAAAAAACCAACCACTGACTGGGTGCAGTGGCATATGCCTATAATCCTTGCACTCTGGAAGGCTGAGGCAGATCTCCTGAGCTCAGGTGTTTGAGACCAGACTGAACAAGAGTGAGACCCCTCTACTAAACATAGAAAACTTAGCCAGGTGTTGTGGAGGGAGCCTATAGTCCCAGTTACTTAGGAGGCTGAAGTAGGAGGATAGCTTGAGCCCAAGTCTGAGGTTGCTGTGAGAACTCTACTCAGGGTGACAGAGTGAGACTCTGTCTCAAAAAAAAAAAAAAAAAAAAAAAAAAAAAAAGAAAAGAAATGACCAACCACCACTGTCCTCATACAAATACTAGAGTGAAGGTAAGGCAAGTGGGGGCTGACTGTCCTCGACCCCAAACAGATAGATAGATGCCTTCCTGCTCAGTGTGAGGAGTGAAACATGCTGGACCTGGCCTGTCTGTGGGCTGGGGCAGTCAGCAGGCCCTGTTGCCTCACAGTGGGATGCATCCTCCTGCTCCCAAGCACATTAATGTGGCACTAATGAAATTGTTCTGGCTTATTTACCAAATTAATACAAACGGCACAGACTGTGAATTTGCATGTCTCCTAATTACTGAGGAAGAGCTCCCCCGTGCCCAGGCAATACACACACCTCAGTGATCACCCAGCCAGGCTGTGGTCTCACCCTTCCCAGTTGTGGTGGTGAGGAAGGGGAGAAGGGGGAGGAGGAAAGATGAGAAGGGGAGTAACCTCCAGCTCCATGCTGGGAGCAAAGTGGGGGTAAGGTGTGGCCAGAAAGTTTTTCATTTCCTAGAGCCTCTTTCTCAGCAGTCTCAGTGCTCTGGCCTCAGAAATATCCACTTCTCCTTCCTTCTCCCTACTGTCTGGATTCTGTTCAGCTCCTTGAAACAGGAAGTACTTCAGCCAAACAGGCATTCTCCTCCTCTAAGCAGTGGGTACATTCCCACCTGGGGTACAGGGCAAGGAGGCACTTGGGCTATGTTGACGGCTGTGCAGGAAGGAAAAGAAGTGAAAGCCAGGCCAAGGCTGATGGTTTTATATATGTTAACACACTCTCCCAGCTTCTCCTGGGTATCCCAGCCAATCGACTTTCCCTAAGAGTATGTGTTTAGGATGGAGGTGGGGGAGTATGTTTTGACTACGCTGGGGGGTCATTTGGCTGTGTCTGTCCTAACTTTCCTGTTCTGGGAGCCAACGTGGATGCCAAGAGGCTCTAGTGAGGGCCAAAGCTGAAGGCTTAGCTCTTCCTCCTGAGGCCTCCTCTGGATCATGGGAAAGGGGTGTGTATGTTTGGGGAGGAGAGGGAATGTGCCCTAGAGGCTGCCTCCACTGAAAGGTCAGGTTAAATCAGGGAGCCAGAGGCACTGAGGGCCAAAGAACTACAACACATAGAACAGGGGATGACAGCAGGTGGTGCATGTTCCACTTGATGACTTGGGGAACCCAAAACAGGTAGTCCACACAGGGGACTTACTGGCAGCAGGGAGGGCAGGGAGACACCCCCCCACTCCAGCCTTTCCCTTAGGATTTGCCAGGAGGATGGAGAAGAGGTATCATTTCCCCCAAGTGCACAGGAGTTGCCACTAAGCACAATGCCTGAGGCAGCACGGGAAATTACTGAACCTCAACCAGCCTCAAGCCCATGGGTCGGGAGGCCACAGGAGGCCACAGAAGGCCTGAACACAGCTGGGGAGGAAGCTCCCTCCTCAGGGCAAGTGGCTGCCTCAGGCAGGACGGGACCTCCTCAGTAAAGAAGAGCTGCAGCACAGGACACTCCTGCCCTGGGGCATTTGGAAAAGAAGACTTCCTACACAAAGTCGGGTAGTGGCTGCCAGTTCCTCCACATTGTGAAGGCGTGCTTAGGGCTACCCCTGGAGAGGTGACATCAATGACAGGCTTAAGTCTCTATCCTTTCCACATGCTGTCTGGCCACATTCTGAGCATCAAGTGCAGTGAGATGCTGAGTGGGAGGGAAAGGCACAGGGGAGTAGAAAGAGCCTTGGACTAGAATTGGGATCCAGAGACCAGACCCACCTCTTGCAGCCTGGGCATAGTTTGGGCTCAGTTTTTCTATCTCTGAAATGAGAGATGAACCAAGTTTCTAAGGTTTCCTGTGCTCTGAATTTCTGAGGTCAGAGGCAGAGGATGGTAGAGCTGAGAGTGTAACAGGATGGGGGAAAGCCTGTGCCTGGGGGCTGATGACAGAGAAGAAAAGCAATGGGTTCTAAAGAAAGAAGAGCAAGTGGGGAAGTCCTGCTCGTTGATTGCCAAGTCCCGTGGGAGAACTCCCAGTGGGCTGGAAGAAATAGAGAGGGGAACTGAATAATAATGTGGGGTGCAAGGCTTGTCAAACTCCTCCTAACCGACAGCTTTTGGTGAGAATGTGAGTAGTGATCCACAGCCACTGGAGTGTAACTGAGGTCCCTTCCAGCTGTGCAGAGGAGCCGGGTTTCCCACCATCACTGATGCTGCACGTGGGCTGTAAGCGTGTTGTCACAGCCAGAGCTATGAACTTGAAGAGACACCTCACCTTAACACAGCAGCAGTTTAACACAGCCAGCTCATGCCCTCCACTCCCGGCCACCCACAACCACAACAACCTTTTTCAGAGGTGATGAACACAAAGCAATTAATAATGTAATACTCCGGGAGCTGAAAGGCAGTGCCTATGAAATGCCTCCTGACTCCTACTGCCGCTATGGGAAACGGGCATGCCAGCGGCGGCAGTGGCATAGATATTCCACATGCTGCTGAGCAGTGTGGCTCCTAATTCATCATCACCTCCAGGCCATCAGATGACTCTTTCAAGTCTAATTTACAGAGCGAATTGCCCTTTTTTTTTTTTTTGAGACACAGTGCCATGGCTGTTAGTCTAGCTCACAGTAAACTCAAACTCCTGTGCTCAAGTGATTCTCTTGCTTTAGCCTCCAGAGTAGCTGGGACTACAGATGCTAATTTTTCTATTTTTAGTAGAGACAGGGGTCTTGCTCTTGCCCAGGGTGGTCTTGAGCTCCTGAGCTCAAGTCATCTTCTTGCCTTGGCCTCCCAGAGTGCTAGGATTACAGGCGTGAGCCTGGCCTGCTCCTGGCTAGAGCAGATTGCTTTTCTAGAAAGTCTCTTTTCTGACCCTTGAGCCTGGGTCAACATTAGCAAGAGGGGCCAAAAAGCTCCTGGAAATGGAGGGAAGGCTGAGGCCATCTTGTAGAGCAAGATGGCTCTGGAAGCTCAGGGCATCTTCCTCTCTTTCTTTGAATGCCTTTTCCCTACTTGAGGTATGAGGGGTTGAATGACAGGGGTAGGGATGAGGGGCAGCTTCTGGGCCCTCCTGAGGTAGAGAGGCAGCAGCCAAGGCCATCAGCATCATCTGGTCTGCTGGGAAATACAAACTTGCTGACTCCAGGCCTATGCAAGCGGTAACACAGTTTACAAACTGATGCAATCTGTTCCTTTGGTGCAGACAATAAGAAAAGCAGACTGTTCATCTTCCCAGGAAAGCCCTGGGCTGGAGACTGGAGGGATATTTAATTCTTTCTCTTCCCTGAGGGTAGCTGGATAAGGGGGCCTTCATTTTGCCACTAGCTCCCACTGCTGCAGTCTTCTGTCAAAGGTTGCCTCCTGAGAGCCAGCACACCTGACCCACGCAGCTCCTGCTCTTTCTCCCTGACTGACATGGAGAAAGGCAAAATGAGGAGTAAAGACTGCCTTCCATCAGATACCTGCAGACAGCATCCTTTCTCTTGAACACTGGCTTGGGCCAGGGCGTGAGCCACAGTGGCATTCTCCCAAGCCCAGCCAGTGTATCTCCCTGGCTTCAGACCAAGTACCTATGCCCTAAGCGACCGAGCTTGGGGTAAGAAGGCAGTTGGCCTCTTTTCTCAGGGAAAAATCAATGTATTTGACTCAGTAAGTGCATGACCTCATCTGAAAATCATCAAATGTCCAACTGGATCAAGTTCAAATACCAGTTCCCCTCCATAGGCACCTGTACCCGTATAACTGACCCCAAGCCCTCCTCTGGGAACTGGTGCAGACCTCTGTTCTGTGCACTCTGGTTTGCTGACCTCGACTCTCAGGCTCTACCTGAAAAACTGTGGGTTTCTATGGGGACCCCATTCTTTGCCATTAAAAATCACTCTGGGTCGCTTGACCCAAAGAGTTTGAGGTTGCTGTAAGCTAAGATGCCATGGCACTCTACTAAGGGTGACCAAGTCAAACTCTGTCTCCAAAAAAAAAAACAAAAAACAAAAACAAAAAAACAACTTGGGGCTAGGCATGGTGCATTTTGGGAGGCCAAGGTAGGAGGCTTGCTTAAGTCCAGGAGTTTGAGACCAGCCTGGGCAACACAGGGAGAACCTGTCTCTAAAAAAATTAAAAAAAAAAATTTTTTTTTAATCAGTTGGTCATGGTAGTACTTGTCTACCGCCCTAGTTACTTGGGAGGACAATGCAGGAGGATTACTTGAGTCCAGGAGTTTGAGGCTGCAGTGAGTTCTGACCATGCCATTGCACTCAAACCTGGGCAGCAGAGTGAGACCCTGTCTCTACAATAACAGTAACAACACCACCACCCCTCTCCCCCCAACAAAGCAATTAAGTTGGCATCCATGATTACTTTCTCTTCCTTTCCATCTTAAAAAGAAATTACCCTAGCTCTCCTATGTCCTTAGTCACCCAATTCCAACACTTATTTTATAGCATGTACCTCTTTACCTACAAGCATCTTGCCCATTTTAGGGAACCTTGCTTTGCTCTCATACACCATCAAGTCTCTTTCTCTTCAGCCAGAGAGCATTCTACACTCACCAGCCCCTTTTCTAATGCAGTTGGTTCCCAAGGGCAGTACTACAGTGTAATTATCATTTCAAAGGTGACTCAGGACCTCTTAATTGCCATTTCAACAATTCCCTCTCAAATTTCATCATTTTTGATCTTTCAAATAATTTAAGGAAGCTAAGCACCCATTTTCTTTTGTGAAACTTTCTTTTTAATGCCTCTGTGATTCTGAAACTTGGCTTTTTTTCCCTGCTCTTTGTTATTTTGCATTGTGAATTCTTCCCCAACAACACAGCCTTGGAATATGGATATTCCCCAAGGGCCAGTTTAATCTGTACATAGGCTCTGAGGTTCACCACTCTCAGTGGAGTTATAGGACACCACACAACTTCTACCTCCAGTCCAGGGCTCTCTTTACAATTCAAGTCCACCAGGTAAATATCAAATGTAATGAGTCCCATTCTGAATCTCTTGCTATCACAACGAAACCTGGCTCTTCCATCTGTACCTCCCACCCCAGGTGGTAGCATGAGTAGAATAAAAATCACTCCAGCTTCCTTGTACATTTATACCCATCTCCAGTGCACACTGGTTCGATTACAGAAATGTCTCTTGGCTTCTGCCCCTCATTTTTTTTTTGTTTTTGTTTGAGACAGGGCCAAGCTGTCACCCTGGATAGAGTGCTGTAACATCACAGCTCACAGCAACCTCCAATTCCTGGGCTCAAGCGAGTCTCCTGCCTCCACCTCCCAAGTAGCTGGGACTACAGGCGCCCGCCACCATGCCCGGCTATTTTTTTTTGGTTGCAGCCGTCATTGTTGTTTGGCGGGCCCAGGCTGGATTCGAACCCGTCAACTCAGGTGTACGTGCCTGGCGCCTTAGCCTGTTGAGCCACAGGTACAGAGCCAGCCCCTCATTTTTATTCTTATTGCCATATCCCACATTCAGGTTCTAGCTTTGAGTAATAGTCCCCTCACCATGTCCCTGCCACCAGCCTTGCTTCTTTCCTGCAGAATGTAGCCTGTCACAGGTAGTGCTGCTCAGAGGTTAGATAAAGGCTCGGGAGCCAGACCACTTCATTCAAATCATGCCCTGCTGCTTACTAGCTGTGTGACACTGACTGGGTTATTTAACCTCTCTGAATCTAGGTTTTCCTTTTAGTTAAATGGGAATAATGAATGCTACCTACCTCAAAGGGCTTTGAGAGTAAGTAAACTGATTTAAGTTAAACACTTAAGAGGAGTCCAGCAAATATTAAGTGCTCAATAAATGTTGTTGTAATACTTTCCCCCCAAATCCCAGTCTGATCACTTTGCTTTTCTGCTGAAATGCTTTCCTTGTTCTCTGCTAACATTCAAATTCCACCCAGCATGGAAAAGCATAAGGTCCTTGTAGCTAGGCTCTCCCTGGTCTCAACCCCTGCCACTCTGGCTCTCATTATTTTGCTCTAGTCATGCCACACAACGCCCAGCTCCAGACACAGGGTGCATAGTTCCAGGCCTTGGCACCTACTATTCCCTTTGACTGGAATGCTGCTTCCTACTATATCTGCAAACTCTTACCCAACCTATTCATTAGGGTTTTGCACAGATATGATTCCACTTGAACCATTCCAACATTTACTTAGGCAGGGCTTTTCCCCAGAGCACATTGTTCATTTTACTATGGCGGTATCATAATGGTCGTTTATTAATGGCAATTGGTGGGCACTCAATAAATAGATGATGAAAGGTAAAAGACCCTACTTTCTCCAGATCACCAGCAGTGAACTGGGAGAAGGAAAGGTCCTGGGCAGAATATTGTCTAGGGCTGGGCAAATGCAGGGCACCAACTGACTGTAGAAGGCCTATTTAGAGAGCCCCTCTGAGGTGAGCAGGTTGTCTCTTAGCTGCCCCTCTTGCTTGTAGGAGCCCAGAGGGGGAGAAACTGGCTTTGGTCAGTGCAGTCAGCACCAATGACTCAGAGGCAGCCCAGACTTCTGTGAGCAGAAGGGGCTGTTTCGCATTTAGCTTTGCTGGTACCAACTGTAAGCAGAGTGAGGATGGCTTCCTGTATTTATCTGGGCATGAGCACAGGCAGTGGCTGTACTCTTACATACCCAACAACCTCCTGGCCACTGATTCCTTAGGAAGGAAAAGTAAAGAGCAAAAGGAGACATGAGATAGCCTAGGAGGAGTTATGAGGACAGGGCAGGAGTTGATGAGATTGAACAGAGGTGAGGTGAGGCCACGGATGCCAGGAAGCCTGGACTTCTGGATCTCAGATCACTGTGTAGTGTGAAAGCTTCCAAGCAAGGGGATAGGTTGTGCTGGTCAGGGTGTTGTCACCTTAGGAAACATCTAAGTACAAAGACTGAGGAAGCCTAAAGGCACCAGTCACCTGCTAAGTGAGAGAAAGTCTCAGACTTTCTAGAACACAGAAACCTTATAAGGAAAAACCATTACTGTGGATTTAAAGGAATCTGGAGCTTGGATTGGCAAGCCAACCTCTGAATTGTCAAAATTGGGATGTGGCCATGGAGGCCAATAGCTTCAGGATAGGGCAGGAGTGTCCCATGTATGTGTCTGTGGCAGGGAGAAATGGGGACATGGAATGCCTTCTCTTTTTACCATTCTGATCTCTTGGCAAAAAGGACACAGACACCAATCCCTCGGTAGTCCAGAAAATGGCATTAGACAAAAATTCTATATTTGCAGCTAGGGATCAGGCAATTTACTTGCTTCATTAAACTGAATACAAGAAATGGCAGACAATTTCAACACAAAAACATGGAATGCCCATCCTCCCCAACTGATGTTAGATCAACTGCATGAGAGGCACAACTGAACGCATCGAGAGGATAAAGAAGTGCTGTCACCAAAGGAGACTTCCTTGCCCCTTCCTCTCGTCTTTTCTCCTCATGCCTGCATTATCATCAGGCTGCCTGAGAGGGTACCATCCACACTGAGGCTCCTCTGAGGCCCCTGTACTTACCACTACCCTTTCTCAAATCCACCCTGCCTCTGTGTGCCAAGCAAGAAGCCATATGCCATGTAAGCTGCACCTGGCTGCCCAGGAGGAATTTCAGATTCACACAAAGGCATTGTTGCAGGCTGGCAGCAGTCTTGTTAACCTACGCCCCTAGATAGGACACAGAGAAAAAAAGTTTCAGCTTCTGCTCTCTCTCTACTCAGGAGAGGTTCTTAGGCCTAGGAGAGAGAGATCTGGGCATTCAGAACTATGCATGTTCCCAAACTGTTTCAAACCTGTCATAGCATGGCAAGGAAAGTTAACAGCTTTTGCAATGATGCTGAGTCTGAGACTGGTCTTTGAGCTCAAGCAGCATCAGAGGGCTCCTGAGCACAGGGCCACTGAATTCTTGCTTGAGCATGTACACAGAAAGGATATGGATAAATGAGCATGCCAGAGGCCAGATCAGCCTGGTTAATTACCCTGGCCCCTGTCCTCTGCTGTGTAGAGGTTGAGCTTCCTTGACGCTGATTTTTTATTGCTAATGACAATTAAAATATGACGTCGCTTATACTTTCACAGTAGAGCTCTAAAGTGCCTCAGTCCTCCCAAATGCCTAGTGTAGAGCTGGAGTTTGCACTTGGGGGAGGACTGGGTTACAGTCATCAGCCTTGCCCTATCTCCTGCCCTCCTCCCTTTGCAGTGGGCCCCAGCAGTACTTGCCCAGCCTAGCACCTTGACCCCAGTGCATCCCCACACTGAGGCACATTCCTTCTTCCTGCACTTTGCCCACTCCCCAAGGCATGGGCTTCTGTTCTTTTGGGCTTGTGTTCAGCTCATGGAAATTTTCAAAGCCCCTGAAGTGACATCAGAGGCAAGACAGGTAGAAATATTAGTGACAGGAAAGATATGTAGGATGGGCCAGCAGCTTGGTTATTAAAGTGACTCTGCCCAGTTGTTTGACAAGAGCCAGGTTCCCATTCATCTCAATTACTGAACTCTCTCTCATTTCAACCAAATGTCCCAAAGACAATTCAGAGTAATGAGGTCCTGGGACCCATTGGGTGGCCCTCAGACCTACTATTTGTTCAGGTTGATTTCGCCCTGTTCTTAGGTGGAAAGTAGCTGTTCTGTAACCCGCCCATGGGGTCAGGGTGGCCTCATTTGCCCTGTTTCACCTCCTAGTTCTATTGTGCTAACCAGAATTCCACTGACACCTGCTCTATACTTCATGTGGGGAGCACTCCTCCAAGTAGGTGTGTTCTGAAATGGAGAGAGGAAATGAAGCTCAGTGTCTCCAGCTAAGGTTTCACAATGGAGCTTTTAAACAGAATCTCTTTGATTCTGGAGGAAGAAGACTGATCCGTCCCTTGCATAAGCTAGCTGCCTCTTCTGACAGTGGACACCTGGATACAGCTACTGCTGTCACTATGGCTTCTCCCACTGTGGACTTCCTGCTATAGTATCCGTGGAAAAAGCTTCGAGGCACCTGCCACCACTCTGCCACTCAGTGTAAATACTGTTTAAGCAATTTGATTTCTTTTAATGCTATCTGGAGTTGTTCTCAGTTGCCTGCTGCTCCTGAGCTGCTGCTTGGAGCCAGTGGGCAGGAAAATGCAGAGTGGGAAGGTCAGGAGGAGCAAGTAGGAAGGGAAAGGCCAAGCCCATTTTTTATTTTAAGCAGTTGCTCACAGGGATGTTGCAGGGAGGATAAGAAAAAAAGGATTCAGGAGATTCTCAGCAACTTGTATCTTCTCAAAGAGAAAGTATATCATATGGTGCTCATGCTCCCATGCTCCCATCTCGCTAACCTCATTTGCACTGACTTTCCTTCTAGGACCTTCTGCTGTAGCCCAGTTGATCTGCTTGTTGCATGAGCTGCCCAACCCACCTCCTACAGCCCTGTCAGTTCCTAATGCTACGAACCTGAATCACAACTACAAAGGCAGACAAGGGAGGGGGAGACCACTCAGAAAGACATCTGTCCATCTACTGGTAAAGGGATGCTGAGCCAACCTCCTTCAGGATGATGATGCCCAGGAATGCAGAATGAATATGTGTAAATGCTCACAAGGCACAACCCACATCTACCACTCTTTTGTCTTGATTCGTTCTTTCTAACAAATAACTCCATGTTCGTGCTCATGCTCTGTTCTATATCAACTTGCTCTTGTTAACCTATCACCTTTTGCATATTATGAGCCTGTTTTCCTGTTTCTTTGAAACACAGCCCTAGTTGCAACAGTTTGGGCATGTACAGCAGGATTCTAGGTGGTGCCTGACAAAGAGAAGGTGGTGGACGGAGGATCCCAGACTCCCGGGGGAGACTGTGCTTGGCAGGGCTTTTGTTTCCGGGCAGCACCTTCCATGTGACTACTCTTGTGGTTGCTGCCCAGAGCTTTCCTAACAAAGACAGCTTCCACAGCCAGGAAAATGGCAGAACATGGAGGTTGAAGTTATAATAGAGTACATGTACGCTGCAAGGGAAGAGGGTGGTGGTTCAGTGTTGCATCTCCAGAAAGATCCAGCAGGGCTGGAGGATGACTAGGGATGCCTAGTTGAGGTTATTAAAAAGATGAGAATATCTAAAACTGATTAGGATTCTTCAAAATGAGAAGACGAATGCTGAGGGAACTAAAATACACAAAACTCATTAAGAGTATGTAAAGAAACTGAGGACTCATTGTAACTAATCAACCAAGAAATAGTTATTTGCCATCGCCTGAGTAGAGAAGCATTGCATTAGGCTCTTCAGTAGGTCTAAAAGGAGGAAAAAACTAACCTCTATCTTCAAAAAACCTAAGATTGATAAAGCCACATCATGTCCGTTAGTGACAAAATGCCATGTAAAACACAAAAGTGCAGAGTGACAAAGGCAGCAAGTACTAGATGGGTTCAAAGGAGAGAGTCAGCTCTGAAGGCTAAAGGGTTGGGACACTATTTAGAAAGGGCCAGGCTGTAAAGGATGTGACTTCACAGGTGGGCAGAAAAGCAAACACACCCAGAATAAGGAATCAGGTGAATTGCACTGTGGAAATAGTATGTAATTGGTAGGAGACGGAATGAGGGTAGAATTTTTGGGCAGAAAGCGATGCTGAGGTTATGGAGGTGGAAGCGGACATTACAGAAAGAGAGAGGATGATGGAGAGAGCAGAGGCCAGGAGAACATGCAAACAGCTCAGAGGAAAAGCTGGAGAGGGCAGACCTTGAAGGATAGGTAAGGGCCAAGCCAGAGCCCAACTCCCAGCTGGGATAGATCTGGGATGAATGAATCAGGAGCTGGAGTCCATAAATTCTTAGGACGGCAGGAAGGTAAGATGGAAGGATAGGAATCCTATTGCAATCATGATGTTGGGAGGATGGAATGGAAAGAAATGAAAATCCATGGTGGTAGTTTGTTAATGGACTATACTGAACTGGAGTCAGAATGTACAGGAGAGAGACATCAAAGGAGTCAGAAAGAAGAGAAAATGGCTGAAGGGCCAGCTTTTTCCAGACGTGGTTGGTTAGCATGAATTTTCCTTCTTTCCTGTATATGAGATAAGAACAATGCTTTTGTACCTACTCCTACTGTCACTCAACTGCCTCAATTGCAACATTTTTCTCTGGGTTTTGAGTTAGCCCTTGGCTGAACTACACAGTGGTAACCAGTGAGGGCTCTGGAGCCAGACTATCTGGGTTGAAATTCAGATTCTGCTATTTAGTGACCCTGAGTGAGCTATTTTAAGTTGCTTGCTTCAATTTCTTCAAGCTGTAACATGGGAGTAATAAGGCTGAATACTCCCTCACAAGGTTTAAATGAGTTAATACACATAAAGCTCTTAGAAAAACATCTAGTGCTCAGTAAGCACTTAATACATGCTGGCTCTTCTTACTGGGTTAAGCCCATGTAGGGAGAATAGAAATGCATGCTGAGTGTACTTAGGTCACAGAGTGACCATGCTATGTGGTTCTCTAAAGAAAAAACTGTAGGCTTTCAGCCAATGTAAAGCCTAGTTTGCACGCTCCTAGCCTTGGCAGTGGGTCAGGCCTCTGAGGCTCATAGAACCACATGGGAGATTTCCCTTGAAACAGGGAAGGGAGTGAAGCAGAGGTTCTGAGGCCTGGCCTGATAGTCAGGCTAAGGGACTACTGCCTTGGGCAGATGCTGCCTGCCCAGCCCTGGCCTGAGCATTGGCCACTGCTCAATACCTAGATGGAAATGTGGATCTGCTTCTCTAGTCTCATGTCCAGTACCTCCTATCTGCCTTATGCTGCATGGAAGCTTTGATCTGGGCTAAGCAAACTCTCTGTTCCCTCAATAGACACTGAAGTTTCATGTCTCTATGCCTTTGGATGTGCTGTGTGTGGCAGAGATCTATCTCCCAGTATCCATTCTGTCCTTTTTCTTTTCCTTTTATCCCAGGTATCAAATGTGGTCAACTAAAAGATTACATTTTACAGTGTCGTTTCTCATTGGTCACACCAGTGAGATGTGGCAGAAATTTCTGGTTGGAATTTTTAGCAAAGCATTCCCTATCTTTTTTTTTTTTTTGAGACAGAGCCTCAAGCTGTCACTCTGGATAGAGTGCCGTAGCATCACAGCTTACAGCAACCTCCAATTCCTGGGCTCAAGTGAGTCTCCTGTCTCTGCCTCCCAAGTAGCTGGGACTACAGGTGCCCACCACAACACCCGGCCATTTTTTTTTTGGTTGCAGTTGTCATTGTTGTTTGGTGGGCCCGGGCTGGATTTGAACCCGCCAGCTCAGTGTACATGGCTGGCGCCTTAGCCCGTTGAGCCACAGGCGCCGAGCCAGCATTCCCTATCTTTGTGCTTTTTTCCTTGTCTTTTGGTCCTGACTGAATGGAAGAAATGAATGGCTGCAGCTCCAGACACCTTGGACCTTGAGAATGGGAGGTAAAATTTTCGAAAGGCTAGCTGAGCAGGAGAATGAAGGGTCTTGAATCCCTAATGACATTAAAAGTCACTGTACTAGTTTTGGATTACCTACCTCTAGACTTCTTTTATGGGAAAAGAGTAGGGTGGGCACAGTGGCTCTAGCCTATAATCCCAGAATTTTGGGAGGTCAAGGTTGGAAGACTGTTTGAGGTCAGAAGTTGGAGACTAGCCTGGGCAAAATAATGAAACTCTGCCTTCACAAAAAGATGAGTTAGCCAGGCATGATGATATACATGGGTAGTCCCAGCATATTCAGAAGGCTGAGGCAGGAGGACTGCTTGAGTCCAGGAGTTGGAAATTGTAGTAAGCAATGATTATGCCACTGCACTCAGGCCTGGGTGACAGAATGAGACTATCCCTAAAAAAACAAAACAAAACAAAACATAAAATGAGGAAAGAGTAAACTTCAATCTTGGTGCGAATGCTTGTTTTGACATTTATCACCAGCAGCTGAATGCAAATAATAACTGTTGTATTTCTATCTCTCTCTGGAATGCATTTCCTTCCGCTACTCTTGGCTGGCCAGACTTTATCATGGACTTGAGTTCACAGACTTGACCTAAGCAGTACTTCCATCAGGATAACTTTTCTGAACCCCTAGTTGAATGCCACAGAGCTTATAAAGTAGTCCCCTATTACCTGCAGTTTTGCTTTCCACAGTTTGTCACCCATGGTCAACAGTGGTCAAAAAATATTAAATGGAAAATTATGGAAATAATTCATAAGTTTTAAATTGCGTGCCATTTTGAGTAGTATGATGAAATCTTATACCTTCCCACCCAGGCCATGAATCATCCTTTGTTCAGGGTATCCAGGCTGTAGACATTATCTACCCATGAGTCACTTAGAAGCCATCTTGGTTATCAGATTGACTATCATGGTACTGCAGTGCATGACTTTAAGAGCAGTTCTTACTTAACAGTAGCCCCAAAGTGCAAAAGTAGTGATACTGGCATATTGTCATAATTGTTCTATTTTATTATCATTATTATTAATCTCTTATTGTGCCTAATTTATAAATTAAACTTTATCATAGCTTCATATGAATAGGAAAAAACACAGTCCATATAGAGTTCAGTACTATCTCAGTTTTAGGCATCCACTGAGGGTCTTGGAACGTATCCCCTGTGGACAAGGATACCCTTGTCCCCCCCTGTACTCTGATTGCTGATGAGCTCCTAAGCCTGCCAACTCCTTGATGGCAGAAAACATAGCTTGACTTTGTGGTCCTAACTCACAAGCACAGTGCCTGACACACAGTGGAAGGTCAATATGTGTTTGTTAAGTGAATCTAATGAAAAGGAAATACAGATGCCAATCACGGGCACTCATCTATTGATTTGTCTTTGCTCTCAAGAATGTTTGATTCAAAGAACATAAAAGGAAGACAATCTCAGAGAAACAAGGCCCTTTCTTTTTTTGTTACAGATCCAAATGTAGTCCCTGGCATATGGCATCTGGGGCAAAGGTCTGCTCATTATGGCTATACCCTTCCCACTAGGCCCCTGAACACAGGTTCTGTCCAACAGCCAGGCTTGGTGGGGGGTGGATCATAAATGCTCTTGGCCGAGCCTCTGCAGTTGTCCAATTTCACATCTGAAGGAAAGATCAGCAGCTTCTTGTTACAGGGGAGAGGGAAGAGAGTTAACATTTATTGAATACCTGCTGTGTGCCACACATTGAATTAGGTTCACAGACACATATGGCCTTTTACTTAATCCTTACAACCATTTTGTGAAGTGGTTAAGATTCATTTTACTGATAAGAAAATGGGACTAACAGAAATTAAAAGAACTTGCCCAAGGTTATTTGGTAAGTGGAGAGGCCAGATTTGAACTCAGTCCTGCCTAATTCTAGAGTCCGGCTCTTGTCAATAACCAGTGGGCAGAATGATTCTGTAGATATCTGAGGGACTCCTAGATGATGAAATTTTCTGAAGCAGCCAAGGGGAGGCTGAGGGTGGGGGTAGGAAGAGGACCTGGGGAAAGGCATCTGTCTTCCTGCTGGCCCTGGTTGCTCTGCCCTCAGGCCCAGGGGTGATGTGTCAGTATAAAGGAAAAAGTCATTAAGAAAGCAGTGATCCCCCTCAGCACCGATTTGCCTGAACTCTTCTCCCCAGTGAGCCCATGCTGAGCACTCCAGTTAAAGTGTTCTGGGCTCATTACCCTGTGGGACTCATTGAGTCTCTTCTCTGTTGGTTACGCAGCATGAGCCCAGCCTCCAGAAACTCACTGTCACCTCCCTGACTGCCTGGGAGCCACTAGCTGCACTCTTCTGCGTGCACTGGGGGTGGACATGCTACGGTAGCCCCTCACCATGAGGCCAAGAGGTTCCCACTTCATTCCTTTCCTGCTGTCCCTGCTCTGCAGAGGAACACTATAGTATACATCAGAGAGGGGCTCCTCTAGACTCCTGCTGAGAATGATGACAAGAACAAGTCAAACTGTGGTCACACAGAGCTGCCTGGGGCAGGGGCACAGGCTGTGGAGAAGGCAAAGAAGGAAGGATGAACAAAATCTGGCAAATCTTCTTGCCTCCCACCCTCTGATTGCATCTGCCTTTTTCATCCTTTGATCAGAACAATCTCCTTCTGGCTTTCCCAACTGAAAAAATGAAGTTTATAATTGAAAAGGCCAGAGAATTTATTGCTGTGGAGATGAGGAAATGTAAAACTCATAACCATCCTCCAGGCCAATAGATCAGCAGATATCCCTCCTGTTAGAATAACTCCACACTACAGATATCCATCTTATTAAACCAAATGGTTAAGAAAGCCTTTCCTCATATCACGGAGATGCTGTGTATGGTTTTCTGCTCACTTTCTTGAGTACATTCATCAACCCACTTTGTTTCCTCTGTTGAGTTCGGCATCAGAATTACAAACTGCTGAGAGGCAGAAGTTTTAAATTAAGCATTCATGGGCATAGGTGAGCTTGGGAAATTATGGTGGGTCAGGAGGCAGGCAGGAAGATTTAATGCCTCATGTGCAGGGGGAAAGCTGAGGCGCATCAACAAGTTTGGATCCAGCCTGGGGACAGGAGCGAGGGAGAGGAAGAGGAGAAAGTGGGCTAGAGAGGAGGAATTTAAAAGCTCTTTGGTCAAAGGCTCAGACATGCCAGAAGACAAAATGAAAATTATTGGAGACTTTGAACCACTGCTAATGCCAACCTCCATGTGAGGTCAGGATCTTGGTAGGACTGTCAGTCAGGTGCCTCTTCCCTTCAGGCATTTCCAGACCCCACCTCTTCCAGCCAGTTCTGCATTTCCAGAACTTATAACAGACGCAGTACAGTTAGGGCTATCTTTGATGAACACTGATCTCTGTTTCTCTGCCACCTCTGGACAGGACTTCTTTCCAGCCCCTCCAGTCTGCCTTAGGAGGGGAAATGCCTCTTTCTGACCCCTGCCTCCTGCCACCAGAGGGCTGTCCCCTAGAGAAGGAACTGAGGCCTGTGGTATTTGGAGCTCTAAGAAAGCATGCCAGTATACATGCTGCTGCTCCATCCGACCACCATGAGTCACTCACTTAGCCCCAGAAAGGAGGCTCCGGGGACTGCAGATGACTTACTAACAGAGGCCTTACTGGTCATCAGTGGTGCTGGTAAGATGGACAGCAGCAGGCCCAGTTCTCTGGGGGACCGCCCCCTGCACAAGCCAATCCCATTACCTTGTTTTATTTTCTTTTATTGCAGAGCAGCTCCAGTGTGTGGGCAATAAAGCTTTGACTGCTACACTCACAGGGCTGAGGTAGGGAGAGCTCAGCTTGCCAAAGTAGGGCAGCATGGAGAGAGAAGGCCCAAGCAGGGAGCTGACTGCAGCAAGCATATCTCCAGGGAAGCAATATCAGAGAATCCTTCTGTAGTTTGAAAGGCCCTTTGAGGACCAGCAGAAAAAAGAACCACTCTGAAACTGTGGCTTTTCCTGGGTTACCAATTCATTCAGGATCCCCATCTTCTGTTTGGGGTTTTGGAAGACTCCCACCCCTGGGAAAACTCCATGTCCCTCAGCTCCTATGTTCCACACTCTTGCTCTTGGGCTGACCTCTTTCCCTCATTACCTGGACATTTCCCTTCTGTCTTTTGAACAATTTTGTGTTACACAATCTTCTAGGTAGTGGGGGGGAAATAATACCCTCCAGAATGACTGGCCTCCTGCAACAGCTGTCCTTGAACCCTGAGAGTCATTCAGACCCTGAAGGGAGGGCAGACCAAGTGGAGAGAATTAGCTGGCACAGCTTTTGACAGAGGTGGGAAGAGGGCAGCTCTTCACTTAAGCACCAGTAGCCTCAGGAGATGGAAGTGCTAGAGTGGCTGAGGCTAGAGAGGGGCTTCTTGAAGTTCAGGTACATGCTTGTAGGGGATAAAAGAGGCTTTAGGAAGAGGAAAAAGCAGCAGCTAGCTGGCTTACTGCCAAGACATGGGGTGACAGAGCTTCTTGTAGCCCCAAATGGTTTACAAACATAGAACCTCTGCCAAAACTTGTACTTGTCAATTTTGAAAGCCTTAAAACCCCATTATCGCTTCTAATGAGATCTGCAAAATAGACCCTTCCCCACCAATTGT
This sequence comes from Perodicticus potto, assembly GCA_963574655.1. Taxonomy (NCBI): domain Eukaryota; kingdom Metazoa; phylum Chordata; class Mammalia; order Primates; family Lorisidae; genus Perodicticus; species Perodicticus potto. The sequence continues at coordinate 17,833 of CAUYRH010090875.1, forward strand.
CTGCAACAGACTTATTTAAGCTGACTACTCTCTATTCAATATACGTTTGGAAAATGTTTTATTAAATTCATTTTACTTATGCTTTATAATCAGTTTAAGAGAATTATGTGTCAATTTTGTATGCTCTAGACCTGCACTGTCCGGGTAGTAGGCTCTGAACTAGAAGTTCCTAAAGAGTATGGGGTATTGGTCCTTTCACATAATTTTCCTGATTATAATTCTCCTGCCCCAGGGGACCCATCAGTGTAACACAGGAATCCTAGGGGGAATGATTCTCAGGTCAGGGCACAAAAGTAGGGTGGAATACAAGACTGGCATTCCAGACACAGCTTATTGGGACAGCGTTTGGACAAGGAGATGAATTTCGTCTGATTTCCCTTGACGGACGAGTTGTGTTCGGCAAACAGCTCGGCATGCAGCTGTCACTCTGATGCTGAGCTCTGACAGGCATCCATCAGGCTGCGGTGTGAGCATGCAGATACATATACAGGCCTCATCAACATCCCCGGCATGGAGACAGCTCTGTCTAGGGCCAGGATGGTGACACTCACCTGAGCGGATGCTGCTGAGAGGAGACTTCACCAATGGAGAAAAAGAGACAGGATGGTCTTCAAAATGCCCATTCCCAGGAAGGAAGACAAGGTGTGGCATTGAAGCAGAGTCAAACAGGGTAAGAGAGATAGATCCAACTTTGACAGACAAGCTGTTAGGATGGGAGCTTCTTCAAACAGATGAGATGAGCAAATAGAGGTGCGAGGCTAAAGCTGGACATAAATGGCCTGTGATCTGTAAGCCTGAGCAGAAGGAGTGGGTGGACCACTGGCAGCTCCAGCCTTTCTAACCTGTCAAGCAGCTCTCCTTTGCCAGATGCACCCTACCCGAACCAAAGGGCATAGGTACCTCCCACCCCAATACAATGTCCTCCTTACACTTCTGATAGCAAGTTCTATCAATTTCCTCCTATTTCAAGAAGAGCCCTTTCACTGTTAGTAAAGTCCTCTTTCAAGTGGAAACCCTCTAACCTGAACTTCGTCCTACTGGGGTCTAAGTTTTGTACTCTGAAGCAATTTGGAACTAATCTGATCTTCTTTTCTTATTTATCAGTGGGTGGCTTTTGGAAAGCTCTCTGAGCCCAAATATCCCTTAGCTCAGCGGGCTACATTGGGGACAAAGTGAGAAAAGACCCGTTAAATGACACGGGAACACAGTACTCAGCAACAGCAAGTACACCAAAGTGTTCATGCTCTGCCTCCTTCTACATAACAGTCACCAGTATTATCAGTGTTTGCTCTGTCCTTTCTTTCCATCGCTAGTGATTTCCATTACTCATCGGACCTGAATCCCAAGGAATTCCCTTCCTAGGAATGTTCCTCCATTTATCAAGAACCCTGTAAACTTCAATGCTTAGAACTGAAGACAATGTTCTACATGCTGTTCAGGCAGTGCAGAATAATTACCGCCTTCGATCTATACTATTTCTCTATTAATGCAATTTTTATCAGTCACTTTACACTGTTGTTAGTATACATTTTGTAGTAAACAAAACCCCTGGGGTAATTTTCAAATAAAGTGCCGTCAAGTTAGGTCACCTTCATCTTGTAATTGTGTAGCTGATTTTTACACTTAAACATAGGACTTGGCATTTGTTACAACAGGTAAATTACATATCGCATTGTAACTTGCAGAGCATCTTTCTCCATACTTGTAAGAAAATTTCAACCTTGATTTTCTGTTCTAACAGAAAAGCCTCGTTCATTTCAAATGTCTTTCTGAACATGTGGGTAGTCTCGGAAAAGTTAAACCCAGGGGAAGGAACGTAAACACGCGTGATAGCTCCAAGATGCCCAATGTGAAAGGATTTGGTGACACTGCTGAGAGGGAAAACCCCTTTGCTGGGACTTCTGGGAAGCCTTGAGAAACAGCACACAGGCAGAACCAAGGAAGGACTCTACCCTCGGGGAACCCTGACCCACCTTTCATATTTATTGGACCTGAGGCTTTCACATGAGTGCAGCTACTGTCATTTACATGGGTCCAGGGATGGAACTGGGATAGCCTACACTCAAAGTGGAAGCAAGGCAGAGAAAAGCTTAGAAATATCTAGGAAATGATGCTCAGCTCAGGAGAATTGACTTGGCTCTGTCACCTCCTAGAGACTCTCATCTGGGCAGCTCTGCCTGTCTTCTTGGAACAATGGTTCTCTCAGGTAAGTTCAGAAGACTGGCTGGGCTCTGGGAACACAGGGAAGGATCTGGGCATAAGCACAAAGAGTGGATTTGTGGATGATAAGCTAAATGGAAGAGGGATTTGGACTCTAACATTGGGGAAAATTGTGAGAGGGAGGACTGAAAAATCAGCCAGAAACTTGAGGCTAAAAAGTGAGCTTTTCTCATGAATTGCTCTAATGGCAAAACTGCTGGGGGTCTGGGGGAACATGTGGGACTTATTTGAGGTCCAGTTCCCAGATTTTACATAGCAATAAGGCCCTATTTCTACATGGATTGGCAATAATTAACTCCTTGCTATAGTGTGGTAACTGGATTGTTCAAATCAGTGAAGGTAAAACTAGTTCCTTTCCTAGAAAATAAAACCTAGACTGCGAGACTCATTCTTGGTTGATGCTGTAAGTGTGTGTTATGTGGGGAAAAGGGTAGGAGAGAATGAGGTAGGGGATTCTTTTTTTTTTTTTTTGAGACATATTCATTATGTTGCCCTCGGTAGAGTGCTGTGGCATCGCAACTCACAGCAACCTCGAACTCTTGGGCTTAAGCGATTCTCTTGCCTCAGCCTCCCAAGTAACTGGGATTACAGACGCTCGCCACAATGCCTGGTGTTTTATATATCTGTATCTTTTATATATCTGTATTTTTTTTTTTTGAGTCAGAGCCTCAAGCTGTCACCCTGGGTAGAGTGCCATGGCATCACAGCTCACAGCAACCTCCAACTCCTGGGCTTAAGTGATTCTCTTGCCTCAGTCTCCCAAGTAGCTGGGACTACAGGCACCCACCACAAACCTGGCTATTTTTTGGTTTTAGTTATTATTGTTGTTTGGCAGGCTTGGGCTGCCAGCTCAGGTGTATGGGGCTGGCGCCTTAGCTGCGTGAGCTACAGGCCCGAGCCGCCTGGCTAGATTTTGTCGTCGTTGTTGTTTAACAGGCCCATGCTGGGTTCAAATCCACCAGCCCGGGTGCATGTGGCTGGCGCCCTAACCATTGAAGTGTGGGCACTGAGCTAGGGGGATTCTTATTGTAATTTTTTCTTCATGACCTGCTGGATCACTCTGATTTGCTTTTCTGCAAATGATATAAAAATGGAGTAAAGGTGGCCGGAAAACAGTAGGTTTTGCAAACATTCTTTGTCTCTGTAGGCATTCAAACAGAAAAAACCTCTACATGGGTATACTCCATGCCTCATCCTATGAAGTCCTCCTTCATACATGCACCTGGCTTAGCCTTCTGAGAAGCACTGGGTGGAAGCAATCATGTGGTCCCTGAGGCTACCTGCCTGGGATAGAGGATGTCACTGAGGTCAGTTCTTAGTGATTGAGAATGTTCTCCGGGAAACCCTTTGTGTGTGTTCATCCCAGCCCCCCCAGATTCAGCCAAGCTTCATTTGATGATTCTACAACATCAGCTCAGAATCTCATTCACCTTCACACTGCCTCTGAGATTCTGCTGCAGCAAATCTCCAACCCCCCCAATAATTCTACTTATTATTGTCATCCTCATTTTATGGATGAGGAATCTGAAGCTTAAATAGTTAAGTGCTTTAGGTCTAGGGCCATGCAGCTGATAAGTGAAAGGGCCAGAATTTACAAGCAGGTCTCTGATTCCAAAGTCTGTGCTGCTAATCATATCATGCTGTCTTGCTGCACTGACAAGTCACTAGACTTGAAGGTCCTCAAGTCTCTGGTCTCATCAAAAAGAGTTGGTGCTTGGAGAGCTGAATGTCCTCAGAACCATGGTGGACCTGAAGGGAAAGGAAAAGGAAAGGGAAGAAACAGGGGAACTGGTGTGCACTGTGTAAGTATGGCACATAAAGAGGAGACTGTCCTCTATGGGAGACCTTGGATGGAGTGGAGGCAGCTTGGGGAAATGAGCAGTTAGGAGAGGAGGGGTGGAAGAAGGAAGCTGGCAGGTAACGTGAAGGAGCAGAGACTTGTTTCTTTTATCTAGAATAGAAAATGTTCTGGGGAATTTGATAGAGTGACATATCAGCCATGGACCCCTCCATAGCACTGTGAAACTCAGGCATAGAAGGAAAGGGAAGAGAGGAAAATTGTGTGGGTTGAAAAATCCTTTAGGTTTTGTTCCTATAATGGTAGCAAAGAAAAAGGGGTGACAAAGGAGGACTGGGGAGGGAGCAAATGTTGAAGGGGAAGGGCTCTGGCCCCACTTCCACCTCCTGAGATTAGTACAGGGCCAAAGTATTGAAGGCTGCTTAGAAGAAGCTCTGAAAGGCTCTGCCATGTGGCTAACCAAAGGGCCTGGAAAATGCAGTTGTGGTCTCATGGTCCCCCAGAGTTTCTGCTTCTTATGTTCTCTGCAGTTCAGGTAAGAATGGGGAAGAAGAGAAATGCAGACTTCAGATCCCACTGCACTGGGGGACACGAAAATATTTAGGAGAGGAGGAAAGAGGGGTGAGAAGGAAGAGGTCCTCCTCTAAGCCCCTGTTGGGCACTGTTTCCTTCTAATCAAATCCCTATTGGAAAGGGTTACTATCCCCCAAAGAACATCCTCTTCCAGACTCAACACAGGGCCTGAAGGCCCAAGGAAGTAGAGGCTCTGGAGAAGCAGAGCTACAGTCAAGGTCAAGAAACGTGGGATAGTGTGCTGCTCTGGCCCTCGTGGGCTTTGGTCAGAGGAAAAGTGAGAATAATGAGGAAGAAAGATAGAAAAATGGCCAGTGATAAAAGAAGAAAAGAGCATAGGAGAAGGTAGGGAGGGTCTCTAGACTGATCTGGATGTACTGTATTTTCCTCTGAGAATGACTTAAAATATTAAGTGGAAACAGATCAGGATAGATCTTAGCTCTGCTACTCCTTTATGCCAGCATGACTTTAAGGTAAACCATTTAACTTCTCTGGGTTTGTGTTTTTTCAAGTCTAGATGGGGAGTGGGATTAGAACTCTGTGCTTTCTTCCAGCTCTCAAATACTTGGCTCCAGATCCTTGGCTCTGCACTTTGAAGTTGCATGCTTGGTTTGATCCCCATGCACATGTTCCTGTCCTGCTGGCAACAGGGCCAACTGCTTGGTGCAGCCCTGTGCTGACTTTTAGGGCCTCTGTTCAGCTGGTGTATCTCTTCTTGGGTCTGGGGCAGTGCCAAAAAGGGGCCATCTCTTCTGCTATAGGTTTCCAAGACTGATGTCTCCCCTCTTAAAGTCCCATAGTGTTAAGATCAAGGCTAATCAAGTGACCAATAATTGCTGAATTCCAATCCATATTCTTTAGGGGATCACAGAGAAAAGAAATTGTTAGGATGAAGACAGGCAAATGATAGTCTGAGCTTTGAAAAGGGGGAAAAAGCAAGGAGAAAAAGGAAAGATAATGAATTCCATATACCATAGGTAAGAATATGTACATTCTGTCCCAGCCAAATTCTAGAACTAGTTGTTGAAACTTGGTTTATGAACTCTTAGAAAATGAAGAAAATATGGCTAGGTGTGGTGGCTTAAGCCTATAATCCTAGCACTCTGGGAGGCTAAGGTGGGTAGACTGAGTTTAAGACCAACCTGAGCCAGAGCAAGACCTTGTCTCTAAAAGTAACTGGGTGTTACGGTGGGCGCCTGTAGTCCCAGTTACTTGGGAGGCTGAGGCAAGAGAATCACTTAAGCCCAAGAGTTTGAGGTTGTTGTGAGCTGTGATGCCACAGCACTATATGGAGGATGAAAAAGTGAGACTTTTTCTCAAAAAAAAAAAAAAAAGAAAATGAAAACGATGGTTTAGAGATGATACATGCTTATTAAAACAAAAAAGGTCTAATCTCATTTCTTTTGTAGGTGGGATCACTAGTCTGTAAAACAAGGAATCTATCTTAAACCTGCTTTCCCCAGTGACTGAAAGCACTGACCCATTTAAGGTGGGTCAATGACAGGGCACAAAATAAAAACCACAAACTGAATTATTTCCTTTTCAATTATTTCTTAACTGATTATGTTAAATTAGAGAAAGTCTCAGTCTGCAGCTAATCTGTCTTTAGCATCTCTTTAATGAAAGGGGGGGTAGAGCCTTGTAGGCAAGTAAGATTTAACTAGGATTCAGTAACAATGCTGCGTATTCTATCTGTTTATTTGTAAGGTTTCCTTTTATTTATACATTTGTGGTTCCCATTATTTTTTCTTGTTGTGATTCAGGAAAATGCTAAACGGGGTAAGTTATTTTTTGTGCTACAGACCCCTCTGGAAGAAGGTCTGGCGGAAAGCCTATGGATCCCTTCATAGAATATTTTTAAATACATAGAATACATAGGAATGCTAAGGAAACCAGTTACAGCAAAACAGTTACTAAAATATTTTTTAAAACCATCAAAATCGGGCATGGTGGCTCAAGCCTGTAATTCTAGCACTCTGGGAGGCTGAGGTGGGTGGATTGCCTGAGCTCACAGGTTCGAGACCAATCTGATCAAGAGCCAGACCTCATCTCTAAAAATAGCCAGGTGTTGTGGCAGGCTCCTGTAGTCTCAAATAGTCAGCACACAGAGGCAAGAGAATCGCTTGAGCCCAAGAGTTTGAGGTTGCTGTGAACTATGACACCATGGCACTCTACCGAGGGCAACAAAGTGAGACTCTGTCTCTGTTTCAAAAAAAAAAAACCACCCCATCAAAATCAGTATATAATAAACACATGTTTCTTTATTAACACATTAAATAATGAGATCTAGCAATAGGTCTAAAAAACGACTCTACTTGCAAAGCAGTGATTAACATCAAACAATATTTTGGAATTCTTGCAATTAATGTAATGTAATATGAAAACATTTTTGATTTCTATTGGTGGTAAAATCATAGATAAACTAGTTTCACTTTGATTTGTTCCATACGTTCATATTCAAAAGAAATGCTAAATTTTAGTTAGAGGCTAATAAAAATAAAAATGAAAAATTTTTTCCTATCCAAATTCATGGACCTTACAAATCCTGGTCTCAGCCAGTCAGTGGGGTTAGGGAGGAGAGTTTCCTTTCCTGGCCTCACATATTGGCTTAGGAGTGGGCATATCATCCAGAGTTTCATAGAGGCTCGTAGAGAAGATTTTGTTTTGTTTTGGTTTGGTTTGGTTTTAAAAAGGCACAAAAGGCTGGGTGAGGTGGCTAATGCCTGTGATCCTAGAACTCCGAGAGGCTGAGATGGGTAGATTGCTTGAGTTCAGGAGTTCTAAGACCAGCCTGAGCAAGAGCAAGACCCCTATCTCTATTAAAAATAGAAAAACACGGGTTGTGCCTGTGGCTCAAAGGAGTAGGGCGCCGGAGGTGGCAGGTTCAAACCCAGCCCCAGCCAAAAACTGCAAAATAAATAAACAAACAAACAAATAAATAAAAATAGGAAAACACTAGCTGGGCATTGTGGCAGGTGCTTGTAGTGCTGAGGTAGGAGGATCTCTTGAGCCCAAGAGTTTGAGCTTTCTGTGAGCTATGGCACCATGGCACCCTACGAGACTCTCTCTCAAAACAAAACAAACAAACAAACAAACATACACAGAACAAAAAAATAAAAAGGCAGGTGGGGCGCAGTGGCTAATGCCTGTAATTCTAGCATTCTGGGAGGTCAAGCGGTGGACTGCCTGAGCTCATGGGTTCAAGACCAGCCTAAGCCAGAGCCAGAGCCAGACCCTGTCTCTAAAACTAGCTGGGTGTTGTGGGCACCTGTAGTTCCAGCTAATTGGAGGCTGAGACAAGAGAATCGCTTGAGCCCAAGAGTTTGAGGTTGCTGTGAGCTATAATGCCACTGCACTCTACTGAGGGTGACAAAGTGAAACTGTCCCCAAAATAAATGAATACATAGGCACAAAATAAGAAACTATGCTTCTCTTGACTTTGGAGATTGATATGTGAGCATGCAATGCCTAGAGCCTTGGCAACCATCTTGCAGCCAAAGAATGGCACTTGTGGACATAGGGAATGAATGACCGAATAGAAAGATGGAAAGAACCAAGGGGCCTCATTCTGATCTGGGGCCTCTTCTCAGTTAAAACAACCTACCCTAGAGCTATCCTATTTTGGGGCTGTTTTTCACATGAGATGATAAATCTCCTGATTATTTAAGCTGCTTGCATGTTTTACTACTTGAAGCATAAAACACCTATAGCCTAAAGTGACCCCTGAGTCCTTACCATAGTTACATGTCTTTTTCAACCTCCATAACAAATCCAGATGACCTGATCCCCCACTATTTCTGTATCACAGGGTAGAGTGGCAGGGGTTGCTCTGTGCCCCAAGCTCATCTCTGTTCTTTTTTTCAGCCTCTTAGCCTCCTCAATGTGGAGCAGAAGAGCTGTCTAATGAGAACTGACAAGACAGAGGCCACAGGGACTACTGACGACAGGAGAGAGAGCTCTTAGCAGAGGATGCCACCCAGAGAGCTGGAGCATTGGCTTATAGCTCCATTCTGGGTGTAGCTACAGAGTGGGGAGGAGGCAGAGCCAGGGTCCTGGAAAGTTGGTAGAAAAGAGGGATTAGGCAGCTCAGCAGGTTTGTAAAGTCAAGATAAGAAGTAGATGTTTTCATGTTCTTAACTGGTTCTGATCCAAATAACAGAGCTGATACCACTCCAATTTCTTTCTAAAAGTTCTTATCAACATGCAAATTTCTGAATTTATAGCCATACATCTGATAGGAAGCTCAGGGAAGACTTCAGACAGACTCTATAATCTCTGCTAATTCTGTAATTGAGAGCTAAACCCAGGACACAGATGGTTTTGTAAAAGTATGCATTTTAGAAACTAAAATGGCATTAGCAGGCCTCAGAGACAAATGTACACAATGGATGAGATACATCAATACAGAAACAGATATAGTATGCTGCTCCTACTCCATATGGCCTATCTGGAAAAACAACGCACCCAATGGGATTATACCTCTGAGGATGAGAGTAAAGAGATCTTAACAAGCCCCTTCTTGAAGGTTCTCTCAAACTACTTTGCAACAGAAATGAGAGGAGGAATAAAGGGTGGGAGAGGGGGGAGAAAGGGAAAAGAAGTTCCTTTTTATTATCTTCGGTGAAAAATAATGAAGGATTTAAAAAAATAAGTGTTGTACATGCACGGGCCAATGCAGAAAATTCTGTGGTGACTGGCTTTCAAGTCACTGATTTCACATTGTCTGCTCACCTGACCTATCCTAGGGACAAAAGTCTCTGAGAATCAGGCAGGATTGCATTTGTCTACAAAGCCTAATTCTTTAGGAGCCTATCTACCCATTTGCGGACTCAGCCTGAATAAATCTTTCTGTGCTTACATGTCAGGGCTTCAAAGCTCCTTGACCACATTAAGTGGAAAAGTTAAGTGCCACTAGCCCAAGTGCAGCAATGAAGAACGTGAGAGAGGAGATGGGTCTGGAAAACCCTCTCTTTCAGCTGGATTTCCAGAAACATCTCCTTGAGTTCTCTTCTCCAATTACCCAGATGTGAAAGCAATGAGTATGGGCGGTCATGTCTTTGTTCCTTTTGGAAATAAATGCTCCTGAGGAGATGGTGAATACAGACTAGTACAGGAAACCCCATTCTGCCAGCTTCTGTTCCCCAGACAGTTTCTCTCAGGCCCACAGCCCTTCCCCTTGCATTATCCCTCTCCTAGTGGCTTCTAAAACACAATGGGGAAAAAATTGGTTATATCACTCTACTTATTTATTTTTTAGAAATAGTTTCATTTTATTGCTCTCAGTAGAGTGCTGTGGTATCACAGCTCACAGCAACCTCCAACTCCTGGGCTTAGGTGATTCTCTTGCCTCAGTCTCCTGAGTAGCTGGGACTACAGGCGCCCGGCACAATGCCTGGCTATTTTTTTTTTTGTTGTTGTTGTTGCAGTTTGGCCAGGGCTGGGTTAGAACCTGCCACCCTTGGGTGTATGGGGCTGGCGCCCTACCCACTGAGCCACAGGCGCTGCCCGCATTGCTCTATTTAATACACACTCTTTAGAAAGTGTTGTGATATTGACTACACGTATGTTATTTATGATGACCAAATATGGGCAAATAAAGATGCTTGTCATATGATAGGGGCCTATCATCAGGTCTCTTGATCAAGATATTCAGAATACGGCTTGGCGCCTGTGGCTCAACAGGCTAAGGCGCCAGCCACATACACTTGAGCTGGCGGGTTCGAATCCAGCCCGGGCAGCCAAACAACAATGACGGCTGCAACCAAAAAATGGCCAGGCGTTGTGGCGGTCGCCTGTGGTCCCAGCTATTTGGGAGGCAGAGGCAGGAGACTCGCTTGAGCCCAGGAATTGGAGGTTGCTGTGAGCTGTGACGCCACAGCACTCTATCCAGGGTGACAGCTTGAGGCTCAGTCTCAAAAAAAAAAAAAAAAAAAAAAAAAAAAAAAAATATATATATATATCTATATATATATATATATATTCAGAATAATTAGGGCAAATAAGACACAAGGAGGTTTTTACTCTGGCAAATGTGAAGCCAGTATGAGCAAACCAGCATCACGTAAGTAGGAGGAGGTAAGGAGAACTGGTGTCACCTCTGAGATGGAGATGTTCAGGGGCCAAGGACTGAGGCCCACTCTCCACTCATTTGCCAGTACTACCATCCTCTAGGCTCACACGTGAGTGTGGGACCTTAGAAAACTCTTCAATACGCACTTAATTCTTTTCTTCCCTAGAAAATAGTACTTAATGAGAATGGTCTTGTTCACCTAAGTGAGTGAGTCAAGGTTATGTGTTTCAAAAACTCATTAATAACAACATTTTAAAAGAGACAGACTCAGACAGCAGGAGAAAAGAAGAAAAGTACTTAGGAGGCATTTAAAATGGGGCAAGGCTCCTAGTGGTGGTGCTGACGGGCCAGAGACATACTTGACTTCCTGTCAGGGCAGGAATGCCCCACCTCTTGGTCTCAATTTGATAAGGAATTTTACCCTTAAGCTGCCAGATGTTCAGGAGCCTGGGTTCTTATTTCTGTCCCTTTTCAGACAATAGGGACGAAAGATGTCCTTTATTGGTTAAGAAATCAAACAGGTTGATGCCAACACAGGTCCTGCTTAGGGTAAGAGAGAAGGACCAGTCTGGCAGGAAGAGCAGCAGCAGGCATTAGGCATAGGTTACATCCTTCTCAGGCATCTCAGAAGCATGAGAATGTCCCAGTTTCTTGGTGGGTCTGTTCAGGTTCATGTTCTCTTTTTTTCTCTTACTCTTTGTCTCTCTGACATGCAGATGCAGACTTGAATGGATCCCACTGATTGGTATTTGGAGGCAGACTGCCAGATGCCAGGATAGGAAGAACGGAGCCTAAATTGCTCCGTGTGTCTGGGATCCTGTTGGGGAGGGATCCCCAAGGGCTCTGTGCCAGCTCCAAAGCACCACCAAGTTGCTAGGGCAGAGAGGCCATTTTGAAGAGAGGGAGGGGAGCCCGATTCAGCTCAGACACTGCTCACTTACACAAAGAATCCTTTCACAGTTATTGGCTGGCAGGGCTCCTCACAGGTTTTTTTCAGGGTTTGTGCCCTGAATACAAATTAAGCAGCTTCACTGGGCTGCCACACAAACTGGCCCCAGTTACCAAGAAAGTGATACAGAATGAGGCCTCTTCTAGCCAGGCTATCAGTGTCCAGGCATCATGGTAGGAGATTCCAGACCCCCAGCTGGTAGTTCCACAAAGGCTGGGGCTTTAGTGGCCCCCATAGAAGCAGAGCCATCTCAGTCTGGCGTCCTTCAGAGGAATAGTTTAAGTAGACCAAGATAAAAGGTTCCCGAGAGCACCCTGCTTAGCATTCTTGGCTGATGGTGAGGCAGAAAGATGAGGATTCATGGCTGGAGGATGGTCTTCTTAGGGAAGGAAGAATGAAATTCAAGGTAGTCATGTCACCCATGGTTAAAAAGAAATAAATCTACAAATCTATCTATCAGTTATAGCCAAATTCAGAATTGTATGCAAGAGAGACAGAAAGTAAAAGCAAGAAAATATGCACATGAAGAGAACAACTTAGCAACCAACAAACTGGGGACACTCTAACCTCCTCTAAATCTGATTGAGGACCTCAGGGTCCTAGCTCCTTTATTTCACGTTCACCTATCCCCATTTCCTCTAGATATAAAAGTGATCTCCCACTGCAAGCATTTGTGAGAAAGCTATACCTAAAAACATGTACCAGGAACAGGCAGGTCCATCTAACCCTGGAAGAAGCTCATATTATAAAGAAAAGGAAGGCAGTCAAACCACTCATCATCCCTCACTTGGTGACACATCCAGTCGTGTGGGTTTCAGGCTGGTCTCCTGGTGTTCCTAATGCTGCATTCCCCTCTACCTCTAAGGTAAAGTGCTCATCCTTTTGCTCAAGGATGAGGATGGTCACACCAGCAACTGAGAGACAAAATTTAAGCCCACTTTCCATTTTGGGTCCTTTAATTCTCCCTTAGATGAGACAAAGGAACACACTGAGGAATTCATGTCACTAGACCAGTATCGGATGAAGTACAGCTATCATACCAACTGGAAGCAGGAAGATCCTAGATAATGCTGGAAGCCTATCATTGAAAACAATTAGTAAACTGTGCAAGGCAGCTTGACAGCCACAGATGCAGATGCGCAAAGTGTACAACAGATCAAGAAAGCTGGCAGAAAGAAGGCAGTGATTGGCACTGCCACATAGACCAAGGGGATCAGAGTGCCATGGAGACCATAGAAGAGATGTAAGAAACCACAGAAAAGAACACAAATGGTTTCATGACAAATTGAATAGATTAAAAATATGGACAAAGTTCCAATCCAAGTAGTAGTCTTAAATGTAGTCAGAAATTCCACTATGTAGAAAATATGTTCCCATTTTGTTCACACTTTCTAAATGCTAAGATTTTCTCTGGAGCACAGAACTGCTCAGTAAGAGACCCTAGGATATTCCTGGAAGAACAGCCTTAAACCATGGGACTTAAAAAAAAATTAATTTCTGTGACACACCCCTCGGTTGAAGGAACTGGAGTCACAACATCAATAAACATCTTCCCTCAAGGCAAAAGGAAAAGTCAATAAGAAAGCTGGAGAAGGACCCGGATGGCCTGGGTCACCAGTCAGACTTCCATATAGCTGTTAACTTTGTCTCCCTCTGAGTATTTTAAATTAAGAGTTTGTTGATGGAGTTGTTTGTTCTTTAGTCAAACAAAATTTGGAGACTGACAGCTAATAGAGATGAGGACTCTGGAAAGAAGGGGACAGAGGGTCTGGACTCCTCTCCTTGACCAGCTGTGTACCACCAACTGTGCTACAGATCAGGCACTCAGTGGGATATTTATAGCTGTCTTTAAATTTACCCAGCTCTACATAAAGCGAGGTAATGGGGCACCCTTTACTGCTGCTGGTGGTGATTGTCCTAACACTCTTTAATTAGCAAAAAGAGTTGGCACAGCCACTTTCAAAGTATTTGATCTTAAGGTCCTGGTGTTCCCTATTTCAGGAACAGCCCCCACTCCTTTTGGAGAAAATGCACGTTAGCAGATTTGAAAATGACAGGCATATGTGTATATGAGCCCAGATACATGTATTTGTATACCTATGCTCACTGTCAAGAACCTGTGATCCCTTATAACACTTACTTAAAATTCTGGCTCATAAATTTGTCAGCAAGAGATTGGAATTCTAAAACTTGAAGTACTAGAGAAACCTTAAGGTCATCAGGATCCTCCTTAATATTTTCAGTATTAAAAAAAGTAAAGTTGGTAATTTTTCACTTACCTTTTCAAAAAATATGTGTATACAGAGTGGGTATGGGGCTAGGGCTAGGGCTCTACCATCAGGGAAGCCTGAGCTCTTATCCACGTGGGACATCATCAACAGTCCTCAGAAACAAGATGGCCTCTGTTTTCACAAAGATATATAATAAACAAACACATAAGTAATATAATTTCAAGTAATGGTAAATAGAATAGGAAAATAAAACTGAGTGACGTGACCCTGATTGGTATTGTTACTCCACCAATGGGAGTAGTAGCATGGAAAGTCTCTCTGAGGAGACCTGCTCAAGAAGAAACCAGCCACCTGAAGATGTGAGGGAAGAACACCCTAGGTGGAACAGAGAACAAAGGCCTTACCAAGGGGAACCAGTTTAAGAGTATTCCAGGCAAAGAAAGATGACCAGTGAGGCTGAAGTGTAAGAAATGAACAGGAATAAGAAAACAGGTGCAGGGAAGGGACGAAGGCTCAGGCCTGTGGGCCATGGTAGGCAGTTTGGTTATTATTCAAATTTTCAGGGGGATGACTTAGGAATATTTTAAGTAAATCAATAACAATCTCATCTAATGTCACAAAGATCACTCTGATTGCTCTGGGGAAGAGATTGTAGAATGGAAGAGTATTTATGTCTCAGATTAATTTCTTAGTTTTGAATAAATGTTCTGTGGTCACGTAAGACGTTAATCTATGAGAAATCTGGGTGAAGGGTATATGGGAACTTTGTATCATTTTGATCTCCCTGTATATCTAAAATTACCTCAAAATTTAAAAAAAACTGTTAAAAACAAAAAACACTTATACCTTGAATAAAGAATTAAGAGTTCTAAAATTAGGTACAATATTAAGAGAGTAGATGAATCTAACAGGAAAAAAAAAAGGAAAAAGATTCTGACTTTGAAAAAAATAGTGCCTTCTCTTGGTGGGGGAAAAGGTATACAGTCTTGGTCTGTCACTGGGGCTAGAGTGCCATGGCCTCAGTCCCTAGCTCACAGCAAACTCAAACTCCTGGGCTCAAGTGATCCTCCTGCTTCAGCCTCCCAAGTAGCAGGGACTACAGGTGCCATGGCCTCACTCCCTAGTTCATAGCAACCTCAAACTCCTGGGCTCAAGTGATCTTCTTGCCTCAGCCTCCCAAGTAGCAGGGGCTACAGGTGCCTACCACCTTACCCAGCTTATTTTTCTATTTTTAGTCGAGATGGAGTCTCACTCTGGCTCAGGGTGGTCTCAAACTCCTGACCTCAAGTGATCCTCCTGCCTTGGCCTCCTAGAGTGCTAGGATTACAGGCGTGAGCCACTATGCCTGGTCAATAGTGTCTTTCTACAGTAGTTTCCATCTGAGAAAATAGTAGGTGCTACCAATACTACAATTTGCTGAGATTGACTATGATTTCCCTTATTTGCTTTAATAATACCATAAAATAAGCGCAGTTATTAATCCCACTTTACACATGAAGGGTCTGAGGCTTTAAGAACAAACTTACATATACATAGTATGTAAGAGGCTGAATTGGGATTTGAACCCCGGTTTGTCTTGACTCCAGAGATACATCATACCTACCATTTTGCTATAATGCCCACTAGTATACAATCTCAATCTCTTTGTGACAAATTTTGCAGCAGTCAAAAATGGAAAAAAATGTTTTTGGTGGAAAAAAATGTTTGGGTTTCTCTCAACCAAAATATGAATAAATTTAAACACACATTGTATGTGTTTCTGTGAAAAGGCTAATTACATTGTAGGCATGATTAATGATCAAGTTTATGTTTGAGATACTTGAAAAGCCATTTTATTCATAACTCTCAGTTCCACATCTATACCTGCTAGCCTTGATCTAGATGTATCTTTTTATCTCCAATGCATATAAAGCCAATGGCAATGTCTTTTGACAGCTGAGCCAAATTTTGTAGCAAGTACAATGAGGTTCTTTTAGTGTTGTTGGTAAACACTTAAAAGTTACAATATCTATGGAATAAAATCTAGAGACCATGTAAAGAGAATCATTAAGAAACAGAATCTGAAAGAAACAGAAACAAAGTTAGAAGAGGCAGATTTCTTTCTTTCTTTTTCTTTTTTTGGCATCTTTATTTATTTATTTTTTTGAGACAGAGCCTCAAGCCGTCACCCTGGATAGAGTGTTGTGGCATCACAGCTCACAGCAACCTCCAATTCCTGGGCTCAAGCGA